>JAGIQG010000020.1:48299067-48524067 GCA_024679065.1 Sphyrna mokarran | reverse complement strand
GAGAGCAGAAGGAGACAGCAGACTACCAGGGCAGTATAGTGGCACAGTGGTTAGCATTGATGCCTCAACAAACCATTGCTGCCAGGGTCTCAGAGTCGATTCCAGCCTTGGGTCACTGTCTGTGTGGAGTTTGCACATTCTCCCCATGTCTGTGTGGGTTTCCTTCTGGTGCTTCGGTTTCCTCTCACAGTTCAAAGATGTGCAGATTAGGTTGATTGGCTGTGCTAAATTAACCCTAGTGTCAGGGGGATTAATAGAGTAAATATATGGGGCTCAGGAATAAAGCATGGGTAGGATTATGGTCAATATAGACTCTAGGGGGCTGAATGGCCTTCTTCTGTACCGTAGGGATTTTATGATGCTATATGAAGGCTTTGGAGAGGGTACAGAAAAGATTTACCAGGATGTTGCCTAGTATGGAGGGCATTAGTTATGAGGAGAGTTGGAGAAATTGGTTTGTTCTCAGTGGAACGGTGGAGGTTGGGAGATGACCCGATAGAAGTCTACAAGATCATGAAGAGCATGGACAAAGTGGATAGTCAGAAGCTTTTTCCCACAGTAGAAGACGCAATTACTAGGGGACACAAGTTTAAGGTGTGAGGGGCAAGGTTTAAAGGAAAGGTATGAGGCAAGGTATTTACACAGGGGCAGCAGGTGCCTGGAACCCGCTGCTGGAGGAGATAGTGGAAGCAGATTTAAGAGTGACTTTTAAGGATTGTCTGGACAAATACATGAATAGGATGGGAATGGAAGGATACAGTGCCCGGAAGGATAGGGGGTTTTAGATCAGTCAGGCAGCATGGCTGGTGCACACTTGGAGGGCTGAAGGGCCTGTTCCTGTGCTGTAGTTTTCTTTCTTCTTTAATCTTTGAGACCTGCTCAAAAAGTGGTGAGAATGGTTGGGAGAATTGTAGTCCTTGTGTCTGGGTCTGCATTAGGGCTCATTGAGTGGGAAATCCCTGCTGAAAGTCAATGGAAGTTTGATATGGGTGCCAGATTTTCTGTTATGTGTCTGAGAGGTCCCACCATAGGCGGGGCCAGAAAGTCCCAGCCATTGATAGAGACTGTCACTTTGATTGGTCAATAATCTGCCCTTGTGTGCCCATGGCGAATACTATAGTTAAGAAATCCCACCAACACCTTTATTTTCTCAGAAGGCCACAGAAATTTGGTATGTCTGCTACGCATTTCACCAATTGTACTGATGCACCATAGAAAGCATTCTTTCTGGTTGTATCACCACTTGGTATGGCTCCTGCTCTGCCCAAGACTGCAAGAAACTACAAGGAGTTGTGAACAAAGCCTAGTCCATCACACAAACCAGCCTCCCACCTGTTGACTCTGTCTACGCTTCCAACTGCCTTGGAAAAGCAGCCAGCATAATTAAGGATCCCACGCACCCTGGACATTCTCTCTTCCACTTTCTTCCGTCAGGAAAAAGATACAAAAGGCTGAGGTCACAAACCAATTGACTCAAGAACAGCTTCTTCCCTGCTGCTGTCAGACTTCTGAATGGACTTATCTTGCATTAAGATGATCTTTCTCCACATCCTGGCTATGACTGTAACATTACATTCTGCAACCTCTCCTTTCCTCCTCCCTACTGTACACTATGAAAGTGTGCTTTGTCTGTGCAACGTGCAAGAAACAATGAGGGGTAACTCAGTGCAGCGGGCCATGACACTCGAACAGAGGCCCTTTTGCTAGCTTCCCTCTGTGAGTCCCTGAGAGCCGGACTTCTGGCGCTGATAGCCCCATTCCTGAGATCAGCACCGACCTGCATAAATTATGTCTCATTATAATATAATTTCCATCTTATTATTGGGCTGGGACTGAAGATTCCAGGCCCGCTACCCCCTCCCTTGCCATGGGGGTGGGGGGGTGGGGGGGGGGGGGGTTCATTCTAACAGGGTTTATAATAGCTCCCCAGCTACAGGGAACTGGCAGCTGGAGCCTGGAGTGAAGAGGGGGGGTGCCATTGAGGTACCCCAGGGGTTGAGATGAGGAGAGGGGGTATCCTTTGTGCATTGCCAGCTTGGCATTGCCAACCTGGGCCCCCTGGCACAACCAAGTTATGGTGGTGGGGGTGTTCCACTATCACTCTGGCACTCTGGATTGGTGACAGAGTGAGGGAGGCCAGCGATTAGGGCTGGCCATCAGTGTAGTGTATGTGTGTGTGTGTATGTGTGGGGGGGGGGGAGCTGGGGGTGGAGGTTTCAGCCTGCTGTGGAGGGGTGTGTGGACTGCGAGGGGGGGGGAGATCAGAGCACGCTGTGGGGGAGGGGGGGAGGGGGGGAAGGGGGGAGGGAACTGGGTTGCTGGTGGAGGGGTGGAGATCTGGAGGCTAGGAGAGAAGAGACCATTGGGAGATAGGAGCGTTAGGGATGCTGGTGGGGGAAAGAATGATCAGGAAGTCAGGAGTGTGGGGGGGTGGGGGAAGGTCGAGGCGGGCCAGTGGAGTGGAGTTGAGGCTGACTCGGTCACGTCTGGGGGCAACAATGGGGCCTTGGGGGAGTTGAGGGGCAGCGATGTGGGGTCATGGGGCTGGCCAATGATCGAGCTGAAAAAGCTAGCAGGATTTACTCCAGTTTTTATGCGAATTTGATACAGTTTTTTTAGAAGAATTGCCCCCAATACTTTTTACTGTGTACTTGTGACAATAACAAATCAATTCAATTCAATCACTGCATCATGTCCCTACACAGAAATTAGAAGATAATCTCTTTGAACCTTTGTTCTTTTTGCATCTTGAAATTCTCACGTTCATTTTGGGATGATACCTTCCCCTGTAATCACACAGAACTAAATCTACAGCCAAAACTGCCTAATGGTTGTGATAAATAGAACTGAATTGAATGTGCAGATTGTTATCTAATCTCAGGATTCTTTCTCACTCAGACATTATCCATCCTACTCCCATCTTTCAGAAATCAGTTCAAACCTATTACAAACTCATGACGAGCTAACAATTCTCAGATTAAGGGCACTTTTGAAAAATTATAGCCCTTCTCAGAACTGACATCCCATCAAAGTTCCTCCTGCAGAATTATTTTAAATTTTTGCCTCGTAAATGTCAGCGGTTACATATTCACCACTGAGTCAAGAGATCATGGATCAAATCCAACTCCAGAAAAGTGAACACAGAATCCTGATGACGCTGCATTGCAGTAGTGAGGGAGTGCATGAGGTATCCTATCTATGCTTAGCCCTGTTTTCTTCAGTCTGCGCATATACTTCATTTTAAGATATTTCTGCCTATGCAACTAACTCCGCTAATCTTAAAATTTACTGCTAACTTGACGACATGTAGAATCAGAAGGCTAAAGATTAGCGAGAAAAGATTGACTGCATTCCTGAAGGGTACAAGATGCAGGCAAACAATAGCATAACTGCAGCTTCAAGGATTGTTTTTCTAAGTGGGAGACAATCAGTGAAAATCATTTTCTATAACAAGATAAAGGGTGAAATATAGCTTGGATATTGGTGTGTGTTTTTCAGTTTGTTTCTGAGATCTGTTCAGTGTGTTTGAGTTCAGTATAGAGGTTGATGATCTCTAAGTTCGCTTTCTCTTTTACTGATTCTGTCGTTTTAATTTCTTTTTTAAGCTCTATCAGACTTTTGAATGGGCTTATTTTGCACTAAGTTGATCTTTCTCTACACCTTAGTTATGGCTGTAACACTACATTCTGCACTCTTGCATTTCCTTCTCTGTGAATGGTATGTTTTGTCTGTATAGTGTGCAAGAAACAATACTTTTCACTGTATGTTAATACATGTGACAATAATAAATCAAAGCGAATTAAATCCCTAGGTTTGTGCTAATGGGGAAAAGATCCTGACGCTGGATGGGGATTGCTTGACAAAAATGCTGGCTTTATTCTTTCCTTTTCTTTCTAGATGTTGTTTGATGGATTATGTTGAATTGGTCACGGTGATTTGGGCACCAGTCCCCTGTCAATAATGCTAGTGACACTCAGCATTAACACAATTCCACACTGAGCAGAAAGGTATTTCATCCCAAACATCATGGGATGAATCCCTTTTACCCACGTGAACTTTCCCCAGGGCCTCTTACAAAGCATATTGTAGTTGCGTGGCCCTTTAAGGGAGGCATTGTCTGAAGGCCACATGATTGGCTTAGGAGCCTGTGGACTGTGCCAGTAGGAAAGCAGGAGGAGGGTGAGTATTATTAATCAAATAGGGACTTGTAGTTGGAGCCAGGCAGTGCAACAGAGCAGTTGCATGTCTGATCTGACATTGTTGTATAATATTCTGGCAATAAAGCCTTTTATTGTTCTAAGTCACATCGAGTCACTCTCAATCTATTACACTGCCAACAAGGCAAAACATTTAGGAGTCAGGAGATAATGCTGCAGCTGTATAAGACTCTGATCAGACCCCACTTGGAGTACTGTGCGCAGTTCTGGTCTCCTCATTACAGGAAGGATGTGGGAGCCATTGAAAGGGTGCAGCGGAGATTTACAAGGATGTTGGGTGGATTGGGTGGCATGCCTTATGAGGATAGGTTGAGGGAGCTCAATCTTTTCTCCTCAGAGAGACAAAGGATGAGAGGGGACCTGATAGGGGTGTATAAGATGTTGAGAGGTATTGATTGGATGGATTTTCAGAGACTTTGTCTCAGGGCTGAAATGTCTGCCACAAGATGTGTGAGTTAGGTTGATTGGCCGTACTAAAATTGCACCTTAGTGTCCTAAGATGCTTAAGATTGTGGGATTGTGGTTGGTGCAGACTCAATGGGCCGAAGGGCCTCTTTCTGCACTGTAAGGTTCTATGGTTCTATAGTTAAGAGGACAAAGGTTTAAGGTGCTGGGGAGTAGGTACAGAGGAGATGTCAGGGGTAGGTTTTTCACTCAGAGGGTGGTGGGTGAGTGGAATTGGCTGCCGTCGGTGGTGGTGGAAGCAAATTCGATAGGGTCTTTTAAGAGACTTCTGGATGAGTATATGGGACTTAATAGGATTGAGGGTTATAGGTAACCTAGTAGGTAGAGATATGTTTGGCGCAACTTGTGGGCTGAAGGGCTCTTTGTGCTATAGTTTTTCTGTGATTCTATGATTCTATCAAAGTTGTCAGGGATTGCAGTATCCAGCTAGGTGGAACAGTAAGAAGTGTCACAACAACAGATTAAAGGCTAACAGGTTTATCTGGAATCATGAACTTTCAGGATGCTGCTCTTTCTAGTGTTGTAAGACTTCTTACTGTGTCCACCCTAGTTTAATGCAGGCATCTCTACCTCACAGTTAGAGGGGAAGGAGACTTGGCACTAAGAGACAGTAACACAGTGGTAAGCACAGCTGCCTCCTAGCTCCAGAAGCCCAGGTTCAATTCCTGGCTTGGATCACTCTCTGTGTGGAGTTTGCATGTTCTTCCTGTCTCTGCGTGGGGGTGCGCGGTCTGCTCCCACATTCTGAAAGTCGCACTGGTTATATTCATTGATCCAAACAGGGACTAGGGGAATTTCACCGTAAAAGTGGAAAAGTGTGAGGTAATGCACTATGGCAGAAATAATAAATGTGTAGAGTATAGGGCTAATGGTAGGATTCTTAGTAGTCTTGGTGAACAGAGGGATCTTGGTGTGTATGTGCATAGATCCCTGAAAGTAGGCAGTTAAGACGAGAAGGTTGTTAAGAAGGCATATGGAGTCTTAGCTTTTATTGGTAGGGGGATTGAATTTCGGAGCCGCAACGTCATGTTGCAACTGTACAAAACTCTAGTGCGGCCGCACTTGGAGTATTGTGTGCAGTTCTGGTCCCCACATTATAAGAAAGATGTGGAGGCATTGGAGAGGGTACAGAGGAGGTTTACCAGGATGTTGCCTGGTATGGAGGGCAGGTCCTATGAAGAGAGGTTGAAGGATTTGAGGTTGTTTTCGTTAGAAAGGAGGCGGCTAAGAGGGGATCTTATTGAAGCATATAAGATGATTAGAGGTTTAGATAGGGTGGACAGTGATAGCCTTTTTCCTAGGATGGAGAAAGCTAGCACGAGGGGACACAGCTTTAAATTAAGGGGTGATAGTTATAGGACGGATATCAGAGGTAGGTTCTTTACCCAAAGGGTGGTTCGGGAGTGGAATGCCCTGCCTGCAGCAGTTGTAGATGCGCCAAGTTTGGTGGCGTTTAAGAGCTTAGTTGATAAGTATATGGAAGAGAAGGGAATGGTTTAGTTTGGAGGGGCATTGCTTTTTATATTGGTCGGCGCAACATCGAAGGCCGAAGGGCCTGTTCTGTGCTGTAGTGTTCTATGTTCTATGTAATTTAGTTGCAGTGTTAATGTAAGCCTTACTTGTGACTAACAAATAAACTTTAAAGAAGATGTGAGATACATTCACTTAGTAGAGCGCCTATCACCAGAAAAATCGAGTCGGTAGCCCTGAAATAGACAACTGGGGACAATGTATAGAAAAATTTGTGTTCGGTCATAATAGCGAATGAAGTAACTGCCGAAGAAAATTGGAAGGTTATTTTCATCTTGTTTGTGGCCCACACACTTACAGTTTGGTGAGAACACAAACATCTTCTGATACTCCAGATATGAAGGGCAGGATTTTGCAGCGGCACTCACCCCAAAGCCAGAAAATTCCGCTCAAGATCAACAGACACCTGCACAGCCCGTGTCCCACCCCCTACAATTCCCGTGAGGGCGGGACAGTAACATTCCACCCCAAATCTTTTGACTAGATTGTGAAAATCATTTTAACTTCTGGCCCTCAATCATTACACTGAATAAAACTTCATTCAACAATCTGTGAGCCAGGGAGACAGCCTCAGGCTTTCTGGCAAGACTGAGGGAGCTGGCAGCACACTGTGTATTCAGCTCAGCATTAGCAAAAATGTTAAAGCACAGATTGGCCTGTGGTGCAAACAACTTAATAATACAAAACAAGTTACTGGCAGAGATTTGTGATTTGGATTGGTTTATTATTGTCACATGTATTAGTATACAATGAAAAGTATTGTTTCTTGCACACTATACAGACAAAGCATACCTTTGGAGGAAAGGAGAGGGTGCACAATGTAGTGTTACGGTCATAACTAGGGTGTAGAGAAAGATCAACTTAATGTGAGGTAGGTCCATTCAAATGTCTGATGGCAGCAGAGAATAAGTTGTTCTTGAGTCGGTTGGTACGCGACCTCAGACTTTTGGATCTTTTTCCCGATGAAAGAAGGTAGAAGGGTTGAGTACAGCCCCTGATTTTGCTGGCTGCTTTTCAGAGGCAGCGGGAAGCGTAGACAGAATAAAGACCAAAATCATCTTTGAAAAAGCTGTGAGGTGGCCTAGGCGACAGAGATAGATAGGTTCTTGATCAATAAGGGGATCAGAGGTTAAGGTGAAAAGACAGGAGAATGGGGATGAGAAAAATATCAGCCATGATTGAATAGTGGAGCAGACTTGATGGGGCAAGTGGCCTAATTCTGCTTCTATGTCCTTGAGATTTATGGAATGAATGTGTGGAATAGACTGTAATAGAGTTGCAAAATTTGCAAAGTTTGCCAAATGAGGTAAATCATTTGTGGCAGGAATTGGCTGGGAGCAAAACAGCCCAGGAGCAGGTGTAGGAGTGCCCAACAGAAGAGGTGCAGCAGTGACAGTGAAGTGTGTTTCTGATGTGGGGGAAGAACATTTCCAAGATGATTATAACCTGTAACTTTCAGCATAAAAGCCCTGATGATAGGCGAGTGGAGACAGCAGATAATCTTTCGCTGGGTTAATATTTCTTGTAAATGTTTTGAAAAGACATTTAACATATATATATGTATATATGTAAAATGCACAGAAAGTAAATGAAAGATTTTTTAAAATTACAACCTTGTCATGACAACCAATTCCAATAAAAAAGTGCATTGATGTATAATGAGTTGTTAGTTGTTAGTGTTTGGAATGTATTTCAGCTGATATCCATTTGTATTCTAATATATATTTTAAACAGCATTTATCCCAGTTTTAAGAGTTTCCCTGGTGTAATGCTGATCCTTACGCAATCGGCAAGTTCATTATATATAGTTCATATAGTAGATAATATAGTATCTTAGGAAAGTATATTCCCAAAGATGCCATATACAAGTCAGCAGTAAGCAGATGTGAACTCTCTCCCTGATAGATATTACAGAATCCAGTGCAGATTGAAAATCTGCTGTCATGTTCCACCATTGCTACTGCATCACACTTCTAATTTGATATTTTAACCGAATTTGATCTGATTTGATTTATTATTGTCACATGTATTAACATACAATGAAAAGTATTGTTTCCTGCGTGCTGTACAGACAAAACATATCATTCATAGAGAAGGAAATGAGAGAGTGCAGAATGTAGTGTTATACTCATAGCTGGGTATAGAGAAAGATCAACTTAATGTAAGGTAGGACCATTCAAGAATCTGACAGCAGCAGGGAAGAAGTTGTTCTTGAATCGGTTGGTATGTGACCTCAAACTTTTGTACCTTTTTCCTGAAGAAAGAAGGTGGAAGAGAGAATATCCGAAGTGCGTGGGATCCTTAATTATGCTGGCTGCTTTGCCAAGGCAGCAGAAAGTGTGGACAGAGTCAATGGATGGGAGGCTGGTTTGTGGGATGGATTAGGCTACATTCACAACCTTTGTAGTTCCTTGCAGAAGAGTACACAGCAGGAGCAATACCAAGCTGTGATACAATCAGAAAGAATGCTTTCTATGGTGCATCTGTTAAAGTTGGTAAAAGTTGTAATTGACGTCTAATTTCCTTAATCTTCTGAAAAAGTGGAGGCAATGGTGGACTTTCTTAACTATAGTGTTGGCATGGGAGGACTAGGACGTATTGTTGGTGATCTGGATACCTAAAATCTTGAAGATCTTGACCCGTTCTACTTCATCTCCATTGATGTAGACAGGGTCATATTCTTCTTTACGCTTCCTGAAGTCGATGACTCTCTCCTTCATTTTGTTGACATTGAGGGAGAGATTTTTGTTGCCGCACCAGTTCACCAGATTCTCTATCTCATTCCTGTACTCTGTCTCATCATTGTTTGAGATCCAACCCACTGTGGTGGTGTTATCAGCAAACTTGAAAATCGAATTGCTGGGGAATTTGGCTGCACAGTGATAGGTGTATAAGGAGTATAGCAGGGGGATGACAACACAGCCTTATGGGGCACTGGTGTTGAGGATGATTGTGGAGGAGGTTTGTTTCCTATCCTTACTGATTGTGGTCTGTGAGTTAGGAAGTTCAGGATCCAGTCACAGAGGGAGGGGCCAAAACCCACGCCACAGAGTTTGGAGATAAGTTTTGTGAGAATAATGGTATTGAAGGCTGAACTGTAGTAAACAAACAGGAGTCTGACGTAGTGTCCTTGTTATCTAGATGTTCCAGGGTTGAGTGCAGGGCCAGGGAAACGGCAGCTGCTGTGGACCTGTTGCAGCAGTAGGCAAACTGTAGTGGATCCAGGTAGTCTGGGAGGCTGGAATTGATTCGTGTCATGACTAACCTTTCGAAGCACTTTGTAATGATGGACGTCAGAGCCACAGCTGATAGTCACTAAGGCACACTGCCTGGCTTTTCTTCAATACCAGGATGATGGTCGCCTTCTTGAAGCAGATAAGGACCTCAGATCATTGTAAAGGGAGAGAAAGAAGTTCTTTTCGAGGCTTTGATGTAGGCGTGGAAGAGTCAGGCTAGCCTAACATATGGTTTTTATATCCAAGCACTTCCCAATACCTCTCTCCCTTTTTTCCTTCCCCTCTCTTCCCTTCGCCTCTCCTCTCATCCCCTCCCTTCTTTCCCCTCCTTCTCCTCCTCTTACCTTCCATTCCTCCTCCTGTTCTTTTCCTACCCTTCCCCTCCTCTCCCTCTCCCCTCCATCCCATCTCCTTCTCCTCCCTCCCCGCTTGTCCCCTCCCATCTCTCCTCTCCCCTCCCTTCTCCCCCACCTTTCCCTCCCCTCCCTTCAGCCCCTTCCTTCAGCCCCTCCCTCCCCTCCCCTCTCCCTCCCTCCACTCTTTCCTCCCTCCTTCCCTTCTTTCCTGTCCTCGTTCCACTCCTTCCATCTCCCCTCTCCCTCTCCTCTCTCTCCTCTCCTCTCCCTCCCTCCCTTCCCCCCCGCCTCTCCTCTCCCTCCTCCCTCCCTTCCCCCCCCCCCCCCCCCCCCCCCCCGTCCTCTCCTCTCCACTTCTGCTTCCCTCCCTCTCTTCCACTTCCTTTTCCTTCCCATCCTCCTCCTTCCCCTTTGCTCTCTCTCCTCTGCCCCTCCTCTTTACCTCCAAGTTTAGAGATAACAGAAAGGCTCTGTTAATATATAAAAATATTTTATTAATTGTGTTAGAGATAAAATATAATTTGTAAGAAATGTAAAAAGCTGAGGCAATTAAACAAAATATTATAGTGCAACTGCTAAGATAAATGTTCACATGCTATCAGTGTTGTGTATTTATAACATTATTTTAATTAATAAATGTTTTCTGTTTATTTCAATGAAACTAATGTTTCATTGAAATAAAGCATTTCAGTAGAACAATTAAATATGAGAATTATAAATGAAGCAAGAAGCCAGAAGAATATTAATGACCAATATACTGAGATGTTCCACGACCCAGATTGTGAAATTTCCTTTGCCCAACCTCTCTAATCAAGGACTCCATGCACCCCGGACATTCTCTCTTCCACCTCCTTCTGCTGGGAAAAAGACACAAAAGTCTGAGGTCACATACTAATCAACTCAAGAACAGCTTCTTCCCTGCTGCTGTCAGACTTTTGAATGGACTCACCTTGCACTAAGTTGATCTTTCTCTGCATCCTAGCTATGACTGTAACACTACATTCTGCACCTTTTCCTTTCCTTCTCTATGAACAGTGTGCTTTGTCCGTATAGCGCACAAGGAACTTTTCACTGAATGTTAATACATGTGATAATAATAAGTCAAATTAAATAATACAGTTTATTTATTAGTCACAAGTAAGGTTTGCATTAACATTGTAATAAAGTTACTCTGAAATTCCTCCAGTCGCCACACTCCATCATCTGTTCAGGCCAATGAATTTAATTAGCACATCTTTCAGAGGAAACCGAAGCATCCAGACATGGGGAAAACATGCAAACTCCATACAGACAGGAATCAAACCCGGGTACCTAGTACTGTGAGGCAGCAGTGCTAACCACTGTGCCACCGTGCCTATCCAAATCATGGTCTGAGAAGCTCTGACCTCTCATTTTCTTAACTAAATTTTCAGCTTCCATATTCTAAATGAAAACTTACAAGCATGTGTAAGCATGCCACACGTGAAGTTATACGAGAACAAAAAGTGGATTTAACAGATTTAGAACAAATAACAAAACCTATTGCGTTTAGACATTAAATAATACTAATGTTCAATCATGAAAAGAATTACACTTTAAATGAGCCAATAACAATCGGATTAACTACTTAAAATAAATAGCAATAGCTCAGCCTGTGACGTCCACATTCCCTGAATGAATAAAAAACGTTCCTTTATATAACATCTTTAACATGGTATGAGTACCCAAAGTACTTCACAGGAAGTTATTAAGCACTGGCCACATCAAGAGGAGTGGATCATTGCAGCCATATCTTGATGAGGACAGTGCTGGAAAATGAATCCGGTGGCTCCAGCGGGACAGAAAATACCGCTGTCAGGAGGCACCAAACAATTCCGCCCTTGGTCAAAAATGTAGGATTTAAGGACTGAGTTAAATGAGGAGAGATGGGAAGATGGAGAGGCTCAGGAAGGGAATTTCAGAGTTATGGACCTTGGCAGATAAAGAAGAGCCACTAGAGGTGAAGGGATTGAAAAGCTTCTCGAACCTTTGGTTAAGATCAAGTGTTACATCAATCCCAAGATCCCTTAGCTTGTCAGCTTGGATCTCGTTTATCTCTCTCGTGGGGACCATGAATTTGATTCAATTGGATTTTGGTTTCTAGGCCAAGCAAGGAATGGATTCGGGGGTTTGTCCGACTTTGAGCATTGGCTTTGCAACTTTAAGGATGGAATAAAAAAGGTTATAAGTAAAGGTCAGGTTTGGAAGAGAGTAAAGATCTGAAAATGTTGTAGAGGTTGATAAGGGAAATTAGGGAGGAGGGTAACCAAAGTAGAGATATGCAAGCAAGGTTAAGACTTTTGGTTCTCATTTTATTTGATTACACAGTGCCTCTGTAAATCTCAAATGACAGAATCACTACCTTGAAATTGAAAGCGACTTTACAACATGTGTGGATCATATAAAACAATGAAATCAGGCTCAGAACTATAATGATCACAATTAGTTTGGAGCCAGGCCATTTGGTAAATGTGATTACTTTCCTTCTTCACTAACTTCAGACAAATTTCATACCAGGCATTTAAAATAAAATCTAAAATGATGCAGCATAAAATATTGATTCAATTAAGCTCGTATGACTAAACTGATCATTTACTGCAAAGCAAGGAAAAATCACAGACACTGGAAATCTGTATAAATCATTTCAGGTACTTAGGTTAAGCTTTCGAATCCTCTCCTTTCATCTCCCAGCCTCGTCACTTCACTTTCCTCCACTAAGTCACCACTTAAAGGATTCCTCCTTCATCAAGTTTCTCATAATCAGTGTTTACACCTCCTTTTGTGGCTTAGTGTCAAATTCTGATTAGCAATGCTGCTGTGTTATTTTTTATGTTAAAGGAGCCATACAAATGCAAGTTGTTGTAAAATACAAAGGACAGAGAACAAACAACAAAACAGTATAGGAAACAGGCCCTCCGGCCCAACGAGCCCGCACCGCCACCCCGATATTCATACCTCTACCCGTGATCCCTGTCTATGTTTATAGATCTATGGATTAAAAACCAAATTTGAGACAATTTAGGGAGAATTTGTTTTGCCAATTAGCCTAAGAGCACATCTTTGGGATGTGGGAGGAAACCGGAGCACCCGGAGAAAACCCACGCAAGCACGGGGAGAATGCGCAAACTCCCACAGACACAGGCCCAAATCCATGTATCTGCACAGCACAGCGATAGTCACTGAGCTGTCGTGTTGCCCATCAAATGGTCCAGGTCAAGCATACACTAACGACGTGAAGCAATAGAATACTCTCGAAAAAAAAATCCAAGAGATCCGCTTGTAAGCGTCACATTTCCGAGATAGATCCCCATGGATTTGATGAGTGGAAATCCTCAATTTGATTCCAGTTAGCTCTCAACAGTTAAATAAACCATCTTTTTTTTGAATAGAAGTCTAGATATTTTCCCTCAGTCTGGAAGTGCATGAGGAGGGTGATAGGACTTCTGGGATTTCAATCAACAATAAGACCAACTATCTATCTCCTTAAGGCTCAAGGATTTGGAAAGAAACTGAACAATGGTAAAGGAGAGGATTTGATTTGTTATTGTCACATGTATTGGGATCCAGCGAAAGGTGTTGTTTCCTGGGCACTATACAAATAAAGCACACCATTCATAGGGTACATAGGGGAGAAGGAGAGGAGAGAATGCAGAATGTAGTGTTACAGTCATTACTAGGGTATAGAGAAAGATCAACTTAATGTGAGGTAAGTCCATTCAAAAGTCTGGCGGCAGCAAGAATTAGATGAATTTGAGTCCAATCAGGTCCAGAAAGAGAAATAATGACAGGGGAAGGAAAACTGGCTTAAGACATGATGTGAAGTTGCCTGTGTTGGACTGAGGTAGGCACAGTAAGAATTCTCACAACACCAGGTAAAGTCTAACAGGTTTATTAGGAATCATGAGCTTTTGGAGCAGCACTCCTTTATCCAGTGAGCGGAGAGTTGAATTCACAAACATGGCATACGTAGACAAAGGGTTCAATCTCATCATTGCCTTGCATCCATTTTCGGGTGCGAAAACTTGGTAAATTCAGACGTGAGATGAATAGCGTGATCTGCATCTGCTCTGCGCAGGGTTACCCCTTTACCAAGGCCTGAAAATAGACCGGAAAATCCCACCTAAGGTCAACGGACAATTGCATGGCCCTGTCCCACCTGCTAAGATTCTTGTGGTGGAAAAATTCTGCCTGCTAGCTCTCTTCTGTCTCCACAGATGCTGTCAGACCTGCTGAGACCATCCAGCATTTTCTGTTTTTGTTTCAGGTTTCCAACATCCTTAGTGATTTGCTTTTATATCTATGATCTAATTCAATGTTAGAGCAGGCTAGAGGAGCTGAATAGCCTTTTCCTAATTCCACTCTCTCTCCATCTGGACTTCTTGCTATTATCAATATGGTCACATTTGAATGGAGAATGGAGTTCTATAAGGAACTACAAAAGGTTGTGAATGTAGCCCAATGCATCACACAAACCAGCCTCCCATCCATTGACTTTGTCTACACTTCCCACTGCCTTGGCAAAACAGCCAGCATAATCAAGGACCCCACACAGCCCAGACATTCTCTCTTCCACCTCTTACATCGGGAAAAAGATACAAAAGTCTGAGGTCACGCACCAAATGACTTAAAAACAGTTTCTTCATTGCTGCTGTCAAACTTTTGAATGAACTTATCTTGCATTAAGTTAATCTTTCTCTACACCCTACCTATGACTGTGTATTCTGCACTCGCTCCTTTCCTTCTCTATGAATAGTATGGTGTGTCTGTACAGCACGCAAGAAACAATACTTTTCACTGAATGTTAATACATGTGACAATAATAAATCAAATCAAATACTTATTTCAGAATTCAGATATAATGATCTACCATGGTGGGATTGGAACCTGGAACCCTAGAGCATTGGTCTGGGTTCGTGCAGCTGCAGCTGAGGTGGCGCAGTGGTTAACACTACTGCCCCAGAGTCCAGGGGAATGGGTTCGATTCTCAGCTTGCATCAGAGTCTGTGTAGAATCTGCACATTCTCCTTGCGTTTGCATGGGTGTCCTCCCATAGTCTGAAAGATGTGCTGGTTAGGTGGATTGGCCGTGCTAAATTCTCCCTCAGTGTACCCGAACAGGGACTGGAGTGTGGCGACTAGGGGATTTTCACAGTAACTTCATTGCAGTGTTAATGTAAGCCTACTTGTGACTGATAAACTTTAAACACTAACAAATATGTTTCAAACACTAATAAACAAACTTTAAACAGAGCATTGTTCTGAGTTTGCGCAGCTGCTGTGCAACATGCCCTGACTTTATTGCAGCGTGGCAGCGGCTGCAGGATAGGACAGAATGGTAGATTCACCACGGCGTCCGGAGATTCGGTAAAAACGGCGGTAGGCATTAAAGAGAGAGAATTTTTCTGAGTGGGTTGGCTGGGTGTCTCCGTGCCGGTGAGAGCGGGGCCGGCTGAGGTGAATGTGCGGCGCGGGGCGGAGGGCTAGGTGGGGCGGCCGCCATTTTGTGCGGAGGCGGCAGGAAGAGAAGCGGCTCCGGCGGCAGAGCGGGGCGCCTGACCCTCACACACACAGACAGATACAGCCCGAAATCATGGCCCAGGCCCGGGCCTACACCTTCCCCAACCACCGCAAGAAGCAACAGCAGCAGCAGCAGGAGGAGGAGAAGAAGAAGAAGGCGGTGGAGCTGCTGGTGTTCGGCTACGCCTGCAAACTGTTCCGCGAGGATGACAAGGCCCAGTTCCACGAGCAAGGCAAGCACCTCATCCCCTGGATGGGAGACCCGGCCCTCCTCATCGATAGGTCGGTTTACTCACTCACACACCCTCTCTATCACCCCCCCCTCCCTAATATCAATCACTTCTCTTCCTCCACAGCCTCTCAGCCTGAAAACCATGTAAGGCAACGTCAATGTGAGCAAAACAGCAGCTTTCAATAATAGACCGGGGTGGGTGGGGGGTGAGGTCTGGGGTCCCTATCAGAGGGTGGGATGGAGTCTGGGGTTCCCGTGAGAGGGTGGGATGGGGTAGGGTGTGGGGTTCCCGTCGGGGGTGGGGAGTGGAGTCTGGGATTCCTGTCAAGTGTGGGGTTCCTATGGGGGATAGGGTCCCCATAGGGGTTGGTTTGGGGATGGGGGGGGGCGGGTGAAGGTGGCTGTGAGGTGGGGTGGATGGATGATGGATGGGGGGGGGGGGGAGATTTGAGATTCTTGTAATTGGCATGATGGGAAATTTGGGATTCCCATGATTGGGTTGGGGGATATATCTAAGATTCCCATTGTTGGGGGTGGGATTTGGGATTTCCATGGTTGGAGGTGGGATTCCCATGATGGAGGGGGGTGGAGGAGGAGGAGGAGGGTTGGGGGGAGGAGGAGGAGGAGGGTTGGGGGGAGGAGGAGGGGGAGGGAGATTTCCCCTGGCAGGGCGTAGGGGGAAGGGAGAGATTCCCCAGGTGGGGGAAGGGAGAGATTCCCCAGGTGGGGGAATCTGCTGGACAGAGAGGGATTCCCTTCATGATGGGGTGGGGAGATGGATTTCCATGTTGGGAGAGATTTCCATAGTGGATGAGCAAGTAGAGATTTCAGTGGTTAAGGGGGTGGGGAGGATGCCTGGGATTTCCATGGTAGGTTATGGAGGGTTCTTTCATACCGAGTATGTGTTGTGCATTATTGGAAATGGCACCTTTTGGTTGGAATGTAAGATGAGATGGGGCCCAGGGAGGAACAAAGGGTCTGGATTCCCATGGCTGGGGGGGAGGATAGGGGAGGGATTCCCATGGTTGAAAAGGGTGGAGATGGGAGGAATTCCCATGGTGGGAAGGGGCAGGGGGATTTCCATGGGGCGAGGGAGGGTTTCTAATGGGGCTGGGGTTTCCAGTGCTGGAGTGCGTGGGAGGGAGGGAATGATTCCCTTTGGTGGGGAGAGGTGGGAGGAATTCCTCTGTGGGGGAGTGGGGGACAGTGGCAGGAGGGTGGGATTCCAAGCTGGCAGTTGCAAGGGATGGATATCCGTCGTATTGGGCAGAGAGGAATTCCCTTTGTGTTGGGGTTGGGGGATGGATTCCCATGATTGGGGGTGCAGGTAGGGATTCCTGTGGTTAAGCGGGTGGGGAGGGATCCCCCCATGGTAGGGGAAGGGGGATGCCTGGGATTCCCATGATAGGTTGTGTAGGGGGGGGTTCTTTTGTACCCAGCATATGTTGTGCACTCTTGGAGATGCTACCTTTTGGTTGAGGTGTAAGATGAGGCCCAGTTATCTCTTCTGCCACATGGATGTTAAGGATCCCACGGCTATGATTTTGAAGGATGTTTCTGCCAGATGTCCTGGCCAAATTTATCCTTCAATAGTCGCCACTAAAAAGCAGGTGATGTGGTTGCTATCACATTTGTGGAAACTTGTGTGCAAATTGGCTACTGCATTTCTTCAATTACAGCATTTCAAAGTGCTTCATTCGGCATGGTGCTTTAGTATGTCCTTTATTAGTGAAAGGTGCCAGATATAGACAAGCAAGTCTTTACTTTTCAAAATATATAAAATTGCTGTCATTTTGGAGGATCTGTTAAAATGTAAGTTGCATGCTGCCTCTCATTTATTTTCCCTAACCTTTCCCTGCTCTCTTTATACGTGCATTTATTTATATGAATGGAGTAGTTGGGCTGAGTAGCTGGTTTCTGTGCTGTACATCCTGTGAAATCTCTGTATGTTTGTATTATTTTATATTTACATATAAACACATATAAATGTCTCTCTCTATCACGTAATCCAGAACTTCTCTCCCCAGTGAATTTGCCAGGTAGTAAAATGACTAGGAAAAAATCAGTCCTGGTCTTGATTTTGCCTCCAAGCGACAGGCCTCCAGTTGAAGAAGAGCTCTCACTCTCCTCCACCTCCTCCTCCAGGAAAACGCAGAGCATGGTGAAGCGAGGACATTTACAGCCCTTTTGGTTCTTGCTGATAGGTATTTATGTCCACGGGGTTTGTGCGCCTGTTTAAAACTGCTTTTTGCAGATGAAATGTTGTCAAGCAGGAGTGTCTTTGACAGATAGCAGTGCGAGTGATTGACTGAAACATGCACGGTAAGATTCTTTTTTAAAAGTGTCAGTACTTGGCAAACCGGGTGTTTGTTTTCCGTTTTGTTAACTGTTCAATATTGTGGTGAGGAACAGGGTTAACTTTTCTCAGTGTAGTTTTTGCTATCTTGTTGAGACAGTTAAATGTTTAAATTTAAATATTCTATATATATATATATGTATATATGTATGTAAAGCAATTTCATTTTCATATTTTTATCATTTGTAATGTTATTGTTGCTTGTTTCTTTAACTATCGCTTTCAGGTTACCCAAAGTGGTAAGTATGTGATCTGTTCAGTTGTGTGTTTTGTTTAATTGTATTGACCAATGTCTTCACCTTGCAGGTATGATTGTCGGGGTCACTTGCATGACCTCTCAGAATGTGATGCTGAATACACATGGAACAGAGATTACCAGTTATCGGAAGAAGAGGCGAGGATTGATGCTCTTTGCGATGAAGAGAGGTATTTAGCCTTGCATACGGACTTGCTTGAGGAGGAGGCAAGGCAAGGTACTTTTTGCAAAACAACTTTAACTTTCAACCAAATTCATGTGAATTTCTGCAAATATTTACAACCTCCTGTCATTTGACCATGCACTCATTTTTTTGATATTCCTTATTTGACAGTATCCTGGGGATTGGAAAAGGAATCCTTCCTTGTCAAAAAGGATCTCAGGAGTAGTTAAATTAGCCTGCAAAAGAGAATTGTTCGCAACTTAGGGCAGAATGGAAACTAAGAGTTCTGTTTTGTCTTTCTCTTCAATGGGAAAGCTGATTTCTTTGCTGATTATATATTATGAGGCTTTTTCATTGTTCTCATTAAAATTATATTTTAAATCTTAGCAATGATTTACTCTTGCTATTAAATGTTAGACTTTAACTCTTTTTAGCTTTGCATACATGTTGGCTTTTAAAGTAATTTGCTTCCTTACACTAATGCACTTTTTCCTCTGTAAACCTCTGCTCCTTAAGAGGAAGAATATAAACGTCTGAATGAGGCTTTAGCAGAGGATGGCATCTATAATGCAGTTGGATTTGCTTATAATAGTGATTATTATGATCCATCACAACCAACAGAAGAGGAAGAACTTGCCAGAACAGATGGTAAATATGAAATTTTTGTTTCAGTTTATTTGATTTATTATTGCCCTATTTATCAGTATACAGTGAAAAGTATCATTTCTTGCACGCTATACAGCAAAGCATAATGCACATACGGAAAGAAAGGAGAGGGTATAGAATGTAGTGTTACATTCATAGCTAGGGTGCAGAAAAAGATCAAAGCATGCGAGATAGGTCCAAACAAAAGCCCTTTGGCTGCAGGGAAAAAACTGTTCTTGAGTCAGTTGGTACATGTCGTCAGACTTTTGTATCTTCTTCCGGACTGAAGAAGGTAGAAGAGAATATGTCTGGGTTGCGTAGGGTCCCTAGTTATGCTGGCTGCTTTTCCAAGGCAGCGGGAAGTATAGGCAGTCAGTGGATGGATTGGGCTTCATTAATGACCGTTTGTAGTTTCCGTGGTCTTGTGCAGAGCAAGTCATGATACAATCAGAAAGAATATCTTCTATGGTGCATCTGTAAATGTTGGTGAGAGTTATAGGTGACATGCCAAATTTCCTTAGTCTTCTGAGAAAGTAGAGGCAATGATGATGTTTCTTAATTATAATGTTGGCATGGGGGGGGCACCATTGACAGGTTGTTGGTGATTTGGCCACCTAAAAACCTGAAGCTCTCGACCGTTTCTATTTCGTCTCCGTTATTGTAGACAAGACATGTTCTCCATTACACTTCCTGAAGTCAATGACAATCTCCTTTGTTTTGTTGACATTGAGGGAGAGATTGCTGTCACACAGTTCACCAGGTTCTCTATCTCGGCATTGTTTGAGAACTGACGCAGTATGGTGGTGTCATCAGCAAATTTGAAAATCAAATTGGAGGGGAATTTGACCACACAGTCGTTGGTATATTAGAAATATAGTAGGGGATTGAAGACTCAGCCTTGTGGGACGTTTGTGTTGAGGATGATTGTGGAGATATCGTTGCTAATCTTTACCGATTGCAGTCTGTGAGTTAATTTTGTCAGGATAATAAATCTTTCCTAGACACCATATAACCATTGGCCCGAAGACATTCTTAATTGCCAATTGGTTTCGAAAAGTTTTTCACTCTTAATTTCAAACATGAATATAGATCTAAAGTTTAACCTTTTGTCACGTATATAAAGGGGAGGCATGGTATTATCGCTAGACTAGAAATCCAGCAACTCAGCTATTGTTCTGGGGATCCAGGTTCAAATTCTGTCACAGCTTGATGGAATTTGATTTAATAAAAAAATCTGGAATTAAGTATCTACTGATGACCATTGTCGATTGTCAGAAAAACCCATCTGGTTCACTAATGTGCTTTATGGAAAGAAATCTGCTGTTCTTTCTTGGTCTGGCCTACATATGATTCCAGAGCCACAGAAACGTGGTTCACTATCAGTTTCCCTCAGGCAACTAGGATGGGCAATAAATACTAGCCAGCCAATGATGCCATGTTCCACAAATGAATAATAAAAAAATATAATTAACAGTAAGGTTGATAAACTGACATTCACAAAGGTTTATCAATTGCTGCAATTTTTTAAAGTTTTGAAGTTTATTTATTGATGTCACAAGTAGGCTTACATTAACACTGCAATGAAGTTACTGTGAAAATCCCGTAGTCGCCACGCTCCAATATCTGTTTGGATGCACTGAAGGAGAATTTAGCATTACCAGTGCACCTAACCAGCATGTCCTTTGGACTGGGGGAGAAAACTGGGGTACTCAAAGAAAACCCATGCAAACACGTAAAGAGTATGCAGACTCTGCACAGATAGTGACCCAAGCCAGGAATCAAACCTGGGTCCTTGTCGCTGTGAGGCAGCAGTGCTAACTGCTGTGCCACTATGCCAGCCCCAAGTACTAGTGTAACTGAGTTTTGAATGTTGGCTGTTTATATACTGCATTGAAGCTTTGTAGTTTTTTTAAATAGGTTGTTTCCTGTGCATTCCAACCAAAACAATTTGTATATTCACATTTTTGATAAGCAGAATAACTCATTGCTAGTTTTGAAAGTGTGAGTTAAAGCTTGACTATTGAAGATGGAGGAATTTAGTTGCTGAATAGGTATCACAATAATGGAAATAGTTTTGGGCATTGAAATAGTAGAGAGGAGTAAATAAAAATAGTAAAATTTAAAAAAACATAATTATGGAGATTAGGTCATATAAAAAACCAAAATGTCAAATGACAGCCAGTGTATCTAAAGTTAGTGACCTGAAGGCCTGCGTGTCACATGGGATAATGTCATGATTGCATTAACAGGGATATAACTCAAATAAGACAAGGCGTGGGTTCTTTGGATTTCTAGCTACAAAGTGTTGAGAGAAGGAGAAAGGTGTGTGGCAGTACTGATTGAGGATGACAGTTCTATATTGAAACCATACACTTGGTGTTTTAGACTGAATCTAAATTGATGAGAGTTTATTTCCAATATAACTGCAAACAGTGAGAAGGAAATGAGACAATTTGTCAGCAAGTTTCAGAGGTATATAACAAAATTAGAGTACTAATGTTAGAAGACTTTGTGTTAATGTAGACTGGGAATATAAACATAATGCTAAGAATAGGGAAGAAAAAGAATTTCTGTTCAAGGGAACTTTCTCAGTCGGTGGGCACGATCTTAAAGGCCGTCCATGCCTTGCTCCCACTGCAGCGAAGACAGCAAATTTGGTACCAAGTCAAATCGCTGATCACTGCAATATGTTTCCAGCAAGGAAGGAAGCACTGTTTGATTTAGTTTTTCGAATTTGGATATGGTGAGTATGATAAGTTGCAGAAGTAACCTCAACTGAAGTAACTATTTGCTAGAGACCAAAATATTAAAGATGTTTAATTGGAAGGAGCTAATTTCAGCAATTTCGGATAGATTAGGAGATGTTAAGTTTGCAGAGTAAAGCCATAAGGGAGTGCTGGAAAACATTCAGGGCAGAGTGTGTTCATTTACACACCAGGGAAAAGGTAGAGTATCCCACTGCTAATGGGCCCTGTTTGAGAAAAGAAAACAGAAGTTAAAATCAAGAAGAGGCTTACGATAAATATCAGGAGCAAAATCTAGTTAATAACCGGTAAGATTATGGAAAGTATAGGAGGGAATTGCAAAAATTAACGTGGGAGGCAAAAAGAGAGGTTGAAAGAAAGAATTGGCAGGTATCAGTAAATTGAAACCCAAAACATTTTATAAACCTATTAAATAGCTAGATAAAATATTGGGGCTTTTTAAGAACAGAAAAAAAAATGCTTATTTAGAGATGGGGAAAAATAGCCAAAGTATTAATGAATATCATAGAATCTGTGCAGTGCAGAAGAGACCTTTCAGTCCATCGGCTCTATGCCGACTCTCTGACAGGGCATCTTACTCAGAACCACTCCCCATGTTATCACCATAACCTCAAGCATTTATCCTACAAATCCCTTAACGCGCACATCTTTGGACACTAAGGAGCAATTTACCATGGCCAATCCACCTAACCTGCACACATTTGGAATATGGGAGGAAACCAGAGCATCCAGAGGAAATCCACGCAGACACTGGACATGCCAAGTCACGATGTAGAGATGCCGGCATTGGACTGGAGTAAACTCAGTAAGAGGTCTGACAACACCAATTTTAAATCCAACGGATTTATTTGATAGACCAGAACACCTCATTCGCCTGAGGAAGGCTACAAAGACCGAAAGCTTGCAAGTTTACTATCAAATAAATCGGTTGGATTTAAAATTGATGCCAAGTCACCCCAGATTGGAATTGAACCGGGCCTTTGTCATTGTGAGGCAGCAGTGCGATACAGTGTGCTACTGTGCCACCCCTGGTATATTTTATATCTACAAAAAGGAGTTTTGTGAAAGTTTCTCTGAAAGATGAGATGGAATCATAGGATAATAATTGGAGAAGGTATGTAAATAGAGTGCACAGTGGTTGGCACTGCTGCCTCACAGCTCCGGAGACCTGGGTTCAATTTCTGGCTTGGGTCACTGTGTAAGATTTGCACATTTTTCCCCATGTCTGCGTGAGTTTCTTCTGGGTGCCCCAGTTTCCTCCCACTGCCCAAAAATGTGCAGGTTAGGTACATTGCCTGTGCTTAGTATCCCGTGTTGCGTAGGTTGGAGGGATTAGTTTGGTGAATGCATGAGGTTACGGGGATAGGGCATATGTTACTGTCTGTTACCAATGCGGACTCAACGGGCTGAATGGCCTCCTGCGCTGTAGGATTTCTGTGATTCTAAGACATACTGAAGAAATGATTATGACCGGAAGTCATTTGGTTCAGATAGAATGTATTCTAGGTTGCTGAAAGAAGCAAAGACAAAAATAGCAGTGGCATTGGTCATGGTCTTTCAATCCTGGATTTAATAGTGTGGAAGACTGGAGGCTTACTAATGTGTAACTATTGATGAAGAAAAGAGAAGCAAGAAAACCAGGTCAGTTAGCCTAATGTTGGTGTGAAGGAAAATCATTATTGGGAACAAATGAGATTTTAAGAAAATACAAGAGGTGGAAGTTTTAAGTCTAACCACAAAGGTACATATAAACAGATCTGTCAGCGTATAAAAAGAGAAAACCTATGTTAAGTGCACAAAAGATTTACTAGGATGCTAGTGGGACTTAGTGGTTTGAATTATAAGGAGAGGCTGGATAGACTGGGACTTTTTTCCCTGGAGCACAGAAGACTGAGGGGTGACCTTACAGAGGTTTATTAAGTAATGAGGGGCATTGATCAGTTAGATAGTCAACACTTTTTCCTAAAGGTCCAGAGGTCTAGAACTCGAGGGCATAGGTTTAAAGTGAGAGAGGAGAGATGCAAAAGGGTCTAGAGGGGCAATTATTTCACAGACGGCAGAATATGTCTGGAATGAGCTTCAAAGATGGTTGTAGAGGCAGGTACAATTTTGTCTTTTAAAAAGCATTTAGACAGATGGGTATAAAAGGATATGGGCCAAACATGGGCAATTGGAACTAGCTTCATCGTTAAATAAAAGGACTGCATGGACAAGTTGGGCCAAAGGGCCTGTTTCCATGCTGTAAACCTCTATGATTCTATGACTCTAAAATAAACTTTCATTTAGAAAATTTTGTGTCACTCAAGGAAAATGGATTTGTTTAAAAACAAATTGTCTGATTGGCTTGATCTCATTCTTTGAGGGAACAGAGGAGGTTGGTTAAAGTAGTGCAGTCGACGTTGTGTATACAACATTCAGAAGACATTTGACTAAGTATGAGAAGATGGGAGCCTCATTGAATTGAGCAGCAAGTGGTGGCATAGGAAATGGAGTGTTGGTTGGATGCTTTTCAGACTGAGGTACTTTGCTATGACATTCCACACAGATCAGTTTTGGATGCAATACTTGTAATTCCACCTAGTCTCACAAATAGTGATTTGCAATATAAAGTTTGCACATGAAATTAAACTTGGCAAATGGTACATAGTGATGAGGGTGTTTATCAGTTCCACAATGACAAACAGGGTGAAATGAAAGATGCACAGCACATGGAGTTCCGTGTGGAGAAATGTGAAGTGAGACACTTTGGAAGGATTTACATAGGCAATATATTAGAATGGTTTTGAAAGATAGATGAACAGAAGGACCTTAATGTTCATGCACAGAAATTCTCAAGATTCAGAGGTGGCAATGTTGTGGACAGGAGGATGGTTAAATAAAACAGAATTAATTATAGGCCAGTTAGCCTGACTTTGGTCATTGACAAGATTTTTGAGTCCAACATTAAAGATGAGATCAAGGAGTACTTGTAAGCGTATGATAAAATAGGACTGAGTCAGCACAGCTTTGTCAAGGGGACCTCTATCAGGTCACCTCTCAACCTACGTCTCTCCAGTGAGAAGAGTCCCAGCTCCCTCAACCTATCTTCATAAGGCCTGCCTCCCAATCCAGGCAGCATCCTTGTAAATCTCCTCTGCACTCTAATTAAAGTGATCACCCAGAGCTTTAAAAGTAACAAGTTAGACCTCAGCTGGGGCATCCGGACAATGCTGGGCATCACACTTCAGGAAAAATGTAAAGACCATAGGAAGGGTGCAGAGGAGGTTTACCAAGATGTTACCGGAGACGAGGGATTTGAGTCATAAGAAGAAATTATGAATGTTAGAATTGTTTGTTTTGAAACAGAGATGGTGAAGAGATGGCCAAAGGGAGCTTTGAAGATAGAGATTTTGACACTAAGCAGGAAAAGTTTATTTTCTCTGGCAAGTTGGTTGATAATGAGATCGTGGATTTAAAACCACTGGCAAAAGATCTGGAGCGAAAATAAAGGGAAATATTTCTACTGAGAGCTAGCTGCCAGGATCTAGAATGTTCTGCCTGCACAGGTGGTGCAAACTGATTCCACCAATAACTTTCAAAGGGAGTTGGACAGGGACTAGAGGATGAGAAAATTAACAAGGTTATGGATAAAAGATGGGGATGTGGGACTGAGCACAAGTATTAATTCTCAGAGCTAGCATCAGCAGGATGGCCTGAATGCTGCAAGGTTCTAAGGTGTTACGTTCATTAAAAAAATATTTAAAGTTGTAATATAACTTTCTGTAAATGTAATGAAGCATGTATATAATAACTTTGGTATGTAGTTAGTTTAATGGACTAACACAACAGCTTTTAAAATTACTAATTTTTCCAGTTTATCATTACCTAATGCATCAAGTTTAACTTCTGATTCCTTCATTAATCTTCCAATGAGTAAGAAGTTCTATTTATGTTGGCACTTCTCATGCCCTGGTGATATCTAAAAGTTTAAAAAGTCCTCTCCGAAGGCTATTTAATCATTGCAGATGAATAAATATTTTCATGAACTGCTTCAAACTATGGATTACATCTAGTAAATGTACATTTGGTACTCTGATGAAATAGCCAAGTAGTTTTTTTCAAATGGGTAACTGAATTAAGCTCAATTATTTGGTGAGGGGCATTTTTTATTTGGAACAATACACCATTGTAGTTGTACATTATAAAGCATTGATGTTGTGCCCTTTTTATCTTTTGAATGACAGCTGAGACTGATGACAACGCAGAGGAGAATGAGGAGCCATACACTGCTCCTCGTGGGCTACTTGTCCCCTCTGACGTGGAAGTTGTAAGTACCTTGTGTTTCTCGTAATTGTTTCACATAGAATATTTCTGGTTGTAGTAAGTGAAATCAATTTTCACAAGAAAAAAATTAATCTCCCAATTCCAAATCAAAAACAGTGTTTTAATGGGCTGTGAATTTGATTTTGAGACTCTTAGTGTACTTGTAAGTTCTTGTATAATTTAAAGGAGAGTGCACCTGATTAGAGAATATCATTCCATCTATTGTTAAGCCTGATATTCTGAACTGTATGTTTGAGTTTTATGGAATATCTAACTGGAAGCACTATAGTTTACAGTCAACACTGTCTGCAGAGAAACAGCTTCTAATACAGTCAAGTTTCTCAGTAAAATGGTTCCCGGTGGGACAATATGTTCTGATTTATTGTTTAGTGGCCTGCAGCTCAGGACTGATAATGCGAAAGGAAGGACTACAGTGAGGATTTCAGCATTCCAGTGTGTCAAATCATCTAGATAAAGTTATTTGCTTTTCACTCCTTGTTCATTGGTGGTAAATTCATGAATTTAAGAGCGATTGAAAAATGTTGATATCTGTCCTTGGCAGAGATTTCACATGACTAATTCAAAACTTACTTAATCTTGAAAGCTGATGATGAGGGTAGTATCATATATCTGCCAGAATATTGTAGGTATTTATGGTAGTTAAACCAATTAAATTATCGTTGATTGTTGGATACGTTTTACATGTTTTGTGTGTTAAAATACAAGAAATTTTCTCTCTTTCTCTCTTCTAGTAGTTTGTCCATTTGATCATTCTTTCTTGCCCCCTTTGCTCCTTGTGATTGGTATATGGTGAGCTGAACAGTCAGTTTTATTGTTCTACTGCTCATTATCAAACTAAATGGTCCGTTATCCACTGGGACAATTGAAAACATGGTGCGTCATGGATTTTGAGGTTTCTGCTCCTTGGGCAAGTTGCGCTTCATTACACTTCACTGGTTTTGACTAAGAAGGCAAAATCTGATTTGACCTAATATTAACACCACTTTTAACAATTCAAAAGCTGGTGTGGGGAGCCTTTACTTCTTTGAAAACGACAAATGTATCTTAAATTTGAGATCATAAACCTGAGCCATATTTCTTTCCTCTTGAAATTATCTAGATTTTATTCCCTGTTTTAAGCATTTGTATTGCTAGTAGTTAAATTATCTACATGGTTGTACTTGCGAATGGAGCGAATTGATGGCATGTCTACTTTTTCATGTCTAATTTTTCATAAGTGATTAACATGCTAATTATGTTAAATGTTACATTTTGTGCAATAGTTACGGTTGAAGTAATTCTTCACAATGAAAGTTAAAAAGTCAATTCAAACGGTATTAAACATATTATTTTTTAATCAACTTTAACAAAGAACAAGGTTTCTAATTTAAAATTAATGTGAAATATGGTATTTATTTGGTGAGCACGATGTTCAAGAACTATTTCACATTTCTGTAAATAGATTGAATTGCTGTGGGGAACGACATCTTGTAAAGTTTTTTTGTTCAGCAATCATTGCACAGGAGCAAATCAATTTGCCTGACAAATCTATTCTGGTCTTTGCAAAGAACATAGTGTGGGCTGTCTGAATTTTTTGTTTTGTTCTCTACTCGTTTGCCAGTGTTTTTTTTATGTAGCATGCAATGCTGTACCACAGAGAATGATTGAAACAATATTTGCTTTTAACTAGAATGTGGGCAATGATGAAGAATATACTTTTCTTGCTATCATAGAGATGGGTCATCTTGAATTGTTACAGTCCTTACAGCAATAGAGGTGATGGCAGGTTGGGCACAGTGGTTAATGCTGCTCCCTCACAGGGCCAGGGACCCAGGTTCAATTCCTGGCTTGGGTCACTGTCTACGTGGAGTACATTCTCCTTGTGCCTGTGTGGATTTTCTCTGGATTTTCTGGTTTCGTCCACAGGCTGAAAGAAGTGTTGGTTAGGGTGCATTGGCCATGCTAAATTCTTTGGTACTGTACTCGAACAGGTACTGGAATGTGGCTACTAGAGGATTTTTACAGTAACTTCCCTGCAGTGTTAATGTAAACTTATGACAATAATAAATAAATTTAAATTATAGGTAGAAAATGGCAGGATATTGTGCTAGGGATGTTGAAAGGTATAATTGTGATATTGAGATGAACTTATGCTAGTGTCTGTTATATAATCATACAGATGTGGTTGTCCAGTTAAACTGCTGGACAGTGGTGATCTCCAAGACATTGGCAGCGTTTGTTAGAAGGAAGATAACTGGGCTTTCTCTTGGTTGAGTTGGTTTTAAGCTGGCACCTCCTGAGGCACAGATGCAATCTGCCACTTTTCATTTCATTCCTGGGTGTTTCCTGTTATAGACTGGCATTAACAGCTTCATTGTTGAAGTACCACTTGTCAACTAACAGCTTTAATCCAAACCTTGTGACTGAAGAGGTAGCTGAAGATGCTTGGGCTATGAATACTTTTCTGAAAAATTCCTGTAGTGATGTCTTCAGCTCTAATGCCTGATCTACAATAACCTCAAGAATTTTCCCTTGTATGACACCAGCTGGCAGATGGCCTTTCCTCTGAACACCACTAGTTTTAGCTTTGTTTGGACCCCTTATTGCCCCACTCAAATGTCACCTTTATGTCTCGTCTCCTTTTAGTTGCCCCATAGCATTCTGCTGTGATGTCCATGCCTGTAAATTTGGAGTCACATGTGGACTGGACTGGGTTAAGTAGAAAATGGATAAGTAAGATATAAAGCTATAGGAGGAGACTGGGTCAGTGAGATTAGTTTTTGATTTCTCTGGCAGAGAGTTGGCACAGATATGATGGGCTGAGTAGCTGTCAGTTCAATATTGTAAACTATGAGAAAGAGCAGTGGAAAAAGCATACGAATAACTTCAAAAGATTTTTTAAAATCTTGGCAGCAATTTTGTTTTTCCCTTTTGCATTGGTATGCTGAGCATTTTTAAGTGTTGAAGAAATAGATTGGAGCTAGTATTTATGACAGAAAACTTTAGTGTTTCAATAAAGTCAGAGCAAGATGAGATTCAAGACTGAAATACATTGGGAATGTTTCAGAACATTTGTGTATAATAGTGGTTGCTTTTGTTCATTGTACAAAATGCAATTTACTTTAAGGATGTGCATCAGCGTGCATTTTTCTGGCAAACTATTCAGTTAGATCATGATGGGATGTCAGCAACCTTCAGTTTTGTTTTTAATTGTTACAGAAATAAGAGATAACAAATAAAGCTGCCTAATCTGCATTTGAGTGCAAATGTAGAAGAAAAACTGACACACACATGCTGTATACAGGGAGGTAGTGACATTGTGGTATTCTAATTGGACTATGTAATCCAGAGATTATCCAGGGTAATGCTGGGTTGGAATCCCACCACGACAGTGATGGAATTTAAATCCAATAAAAATCTGGAATATTGTCAGTTTTTTTTTAAAGAAAAACCTTAATAACCCATCTGGTTTGTTCATTAATGATCTTTAGGGAAGGAAGTCTAACATTCTCACCTGGTCTGGTCTATATGTGACTCCAGACCCACAGCCATATGGTTGTTTCTTAAATACTGTCTGAAATGGCATTTAGAAATGGGCAATAAGTGCTGGCTCAGCCTGTGAGGCCTACATCCCATGCGTATTTATGATTTGTAAAATCATCAGAATTTTAGTGTCTAACAGCCTATCAATATTTTTTAAAATTCCAGTGCAATGATTGTTTTTTTTTAATTCATTGTGGGACATGGGCATTGCTCACTGGCCATCACTAGTTGCCTGAGGGCAGGTGCGAATCAACCACATTGCTGTGGCTCTGGAGTCACGTGGGCCAGACCAGGTAAGGATAGCAGATTTCTTTCCCTGGAGGACATTAGTGAACTAGATGAGTTTTCCAACAGTTGACATTAGTTTCATGTCATTAGTAGATTCTTAATTGCAGATTTTTAAAAAATTGATTCAAATTCCATAAGCTGCCATGACAGGATTCCAACCAGGGTCCCCTGAACATTGACTGAGTTTCTGGATTAATAGCCTAGTGATAATTAGAATCTCTAGAATTAAATAAACCAACCGAGATTGTAACTGATATTCTATCATTGATATATGCAAAATACTTTATTCAAGTCTTCTAATTTAATATCATTGTCTTCTGAATGTAAGTTATGACATGTAGACATTTCTTTTTCCAGCCTGCAACATCCAAAATGCATGCCATCATCGAGCGCACAGCAAAATTTGTCTGCCAGCAGGGCACACAGTTCGAAATCATGCTTAAAGCTAAACAAGCCCAGAACTCTCAATTTGATTTTCTGCGTTTTGATCACTACCTGAATCCATACTATAAGCACATTCTCAAAACCATGAAAGATGGGAAATATGTTGTTCAGACAGAAAAAAGATTTGAAGAGAAAAGGAGTAAGTTAAATTATTTCTGATCACTATTCTTTTGTTGATTCCATACAGAATTCTGCAATTTGATAAATTTTGTGTAATGTGAAGTTGTAAGGTAAGTACAATTTTCTGTAGGAGTAAAGTCCAAAGATGTGCGGATTAGGTTGATTGGCCATGCTAAATTGACTCTAGTGACAGGGGGACTAGCAGGATAAATGTGTGGGGTTATGGGGATTGGGCCCGAGTGGGATTGTGGTCAGTGCAGATTCAATGGACCAAATGGCCTCCTCCTGCACTGTAGTGATTCTATAATTCTATGATTCTAAAAGAGGAGAAGGAATTAATGTGGCATTTATGTACGTTCATTCAGAGAGAGTAGTGAGACTTAAGGTTGGTAAATCACCAAGTTGTGACTGCACTACCTGCCAGATGCACTGTAACAAATCACTAAGATTCCTTCGACAGTACCTTCCAAATCTACAAGCTCTGTCACCTCCAAAGACAAGTGCATTGGGTTCTTGGGAACACCATCTCAAGGTCTTCTCCAAGTATCAAGCCATTCTGACTTGGTAATATATTGGTCATTCCTTCGTTATTGAGTTTATTTATTAGTGTTACAAGTAGGCTTACACTAACATTGCAATGAAGTTTCTGTGAAAACCCCCTAATTGCCATACTCTGGCACCTTTTGGAGTATACTGAGGGAAAATTTAGCATGGCCAATGCATATAACCAGCACATCTTTTGGACTGTGGGAGGAAACCTATGCAAAAATGGGGAGAACGCACGGGCAGTGACATAGGCTGGGAATCAAAACCGTGTCTCTGACAGAGTCAGGCAGCAGTGCTAACCACTGTGCTGTCCTAGCTGGGATGTCCCCTCTAATTGTACTTTACCACATGGAACTGCAGCTTTCAAGAAAGTAGTTCAACATCTTTTTAAGGGCATTTGGGGATTGGCAATAAATTGACCCAGCCAATGACATCCATGAACTAATTAAAATCTGAGGATTGATAATTCAATAATTGCATTACTGATTTTTTTCAAATGAAAGCTATATCGAGAAGTGTGGGTGCTGACTGCAACAGCCTGTTCTTGGGAAAAAAAGTGAATTGGGTAATACAGGCAGTTACAGATGAGTTGTTCTCATTGTGGGAAAACTGTTTGAGGCCATAAAGACAGGATAGCCCTAGTGTATATTTACAGTGATATAGGCTAATTTGAGATGGATTTTTAAAGAGCAGTTTGTGTTTGCCTACTCAAATTCTTTTGAGAAAATAAAAGCACAAAGAGTAACAAATGCGATAGGCTTGTTATGTTAGGATTTTATGAAAGAGTTTGATAAAGTGTTTTTATTTAAGTGAGATCAATGCATGTTTTATGAAAACTGAAGTGACAGCATAAATCAATCAATGTCTGAATGATAGAAAGCGGAGAACAGCAAAAAATTACTTCCTGAATTGGGAGAGTTGTAGCGAGTGCGCACAAGGATCTCTGGGCATAGAATCATATAATCCCTGGGCTGCAGGAGGCCACTTGGCCCATCAAACCTGCACCAACTCTTAAACAGGCTTACCGGTAACACCACATATTTTCCCTGCTAATCTATACATTTTGGGACACGAGTCATTTTAGCATGGCCAATCAACCTGACCTGCATGTTTTTGGAATGGGAGGAAATATTTTGTGGAACCTGGGAGAATGTGCAAGTTTCGTACAATCAGCCGCCAAGGCCGGAATTGAATCCAAGTCCCTGATGCTTTGAGGCAGCACTGTTAAACACTGCTACCGTACCACCCAAGTTTTTCGTATGCATTAGTGATAACAATGTTATCAGTGTACAGGATTCACAACGCAAGTACATCATACATTTAGGAGAGCAATTATTGTAAAGGGATTGAAGTTTGAGTAAAGAGGTCTTACTGCAATTGAATTGGATGTTGATGTGATCACATCTTGATTACTGTAGGGCTTGACAGCTTTGGTGGTGGCAGGGTATTTCCCATGGCTGTGGGGAGATCTAAAATTATCAGTCTCAAAGGGACAGCTATTTAGGACTGAGATGAGGAGAAATTTCTTCACTCAAAGAATGTCAACCTAGAATTTTTACATATGTTCAAGTTGAAGGTTGATAAATTTTTGGATACAAAGGGAATCAGAGGATATGTGGATAGTCTAGGAAGGTGTAGATTTAGGGATCCATGTATACGTGTACTTCAATGGAGTGGTTAGATACAAAAAAAATTAGGACAATAAAATGTTAGTGTTTGTATCTGGAAACATAGAATATAAAGGGAAGGCAATTTTGCTTCACCTTTACAAAGCCTTGATTAGATCAAAATTTGATATATTATTGTCATGTATTAGTACACAGTGAAAAATATTGTTTCTTGTGCACTATACAGACAAAGTAGATTGATTGTAGAGATAGAAAGGAGAGGGTGCAGAATGTAGTGTTACAGTCCTAGCTGGGGTGTTGAGAAAGATCAGCTTAATATGAGGTCGGTCCATTTAAAAGTCTGATAACAGTGGGGGGAAAAAAGCTGTTCTTGAGTCAGTTGATACATGACCTCAGACTTTTGTATCTTTTTCCCAATGGAATAAGCTGGAAAAGAGAATGTCCGGGATGTGTGGTGTTGTTAATTATGCTGGCTGCTTTTCCGAGGCAGTGGTAAGGGTAGACAGAGTCAATGGATGGGAGGCTGGTTTGCTTGATGAACTGAGCTTCGCATACAACCCTTTGTAGTTTCTGCTAGTCTTGGACAGAGTAAGAGCCATTCTAAACTATGATACAACCAGAAAGAATGCTTTCTATGGTGCATTTGTAAAAGTTGGTGAGAGTCATAGCTGACGTGCCAAATTTCTTTAGCCTCCTGAGAAAGTAGAGGTGTTGATGGCTTCCTTAACTATAGCGTCGACATGGAGGGACAAGGTCAAATTGTTGGAGACCTGGATACTTGGAAAGTATGAAATTTCCACTTCATTCCTTTGATGTAGACAGGGGCATGTCCTCAATTACGCTTCCTGAAATTGATGACCATCTCGTGCGTTTTGTTGACATTGAGGGAGAGATTATTGTCATTGCATCAGTTCACCAGATTCTCTGTCTCACATTATCATACATACAATTCCTACAGTGCAGAAGGAGACCATTTGGCCCATCGAGTCTGCACTGACCACAATCCCATCCAGGTCCTATTACCATAACTCCACACATTTATCCTGCTAGTCCCCTGACACTTGGGTCAATTTAGCATGGCCAATCAACCTAACCTGCGCATCTTTGGACAGCGGGAGGAATCCAGAGGAAACCCATGTAGACAGGGAGAATGTGCAAACTGCACAGAGACAGTGACCTGAAGCTGGAATTGAACCCGGGTCCCTGGCACAGAGGCAGCAGTGCTAACCACTGTATCACCATGCCATCCAAATTGTTTGAGATCTGACCCACTATTGTGGTGTCATCAACATACTTAAAAATCAAGTTGGTGGGGAATTTGGCCGCATAATCATAGGTTTGTAAGGAGTATAGTATGGGGCTGAGGGCACAGCCTTTTGGGGCACCAGTGTTGAGGATGATCGTGGTGCAGGAGTTGTTGCCTATCCTTACTGGTTGCGAAGTCTAGGATTCAGTCACAGAGGGAGGAGCTGAGTCCCTGGGCCATGGAGTTTAGAGATCTGTTTTGTAGGAATAATAGTGTTGAAGGTTGAGTTGTAATTTTGTGTATTGTATATAGCTCTGTGCAATGTACCTTGGAAGGGGTGTAATAAAAATTCAGTAGATTGTTAACTAAACTGCAAAGGAGAAGAGGTTACGTAAGCTGTTTCCTGTTATTGGATGGTGACAGGGTAATTTGATTGAGATGTTCAGAATTTTGCAAGAATTGAAAGGATAGGTGAAGACAAACCTTTTCTAATGCCAGGACAAAGGGCATAATGTAAATTAAGAGCCAGACCATTTAGGAGAAAAGTTAGTTGGTAGTTTAAAACATGCTTGCACAGTTAATAGTTTCAAATTTGCTTTTGATTGCTTAAGGGATTTGGAAGAAAGATAGGTGGATGAAGTTAAGATATAGATCAGGCTCGAGGGGCTAAACCTTCCTGTTCCAGTCTGCACAAAGCACATTGAAAGATGGAAAGGGCCCCTCTATGATATATTTAAATTTGAGAAATTGACAAGGAAATTGCACTGTTAGGTGTTTTAGATTGTGTGTGTCTCCAGCAGAATGTGACATAACTGCTGCTTTTGCCATTAAAGATTGGTTAAGGAGGAAAAAGACACGTCCTTGAGTATCATTATTAATGCACATTTTAATCTTGTTGACAGGATCTGTAACAGAATCGGGTGAAGATGATGATGATGACAATGAAGGCTGTTATCTCCATCCCAGTCTTTTTGCTTCTAAAAGCAATTCCAGATTGGAAGAACTGACGAGGGTGAGTATCCACTAGATCTGAGTTTACAGTGACCTTATTTCAACAGAACATGTAATTTGACTTGCAGTAAATTAAGATGGCTGAAACTCAGTTTCCAACAGTGACTGTACTCCACCCATTGTTCATTTTGAATTCCATAGTCATTCAGTGGTTATTGCATGGAAGGAGAATAATTCACCTTTTGTAACTGTAGCAGCTGTCCAAGACCAGCTAGTCCCACTCCACTGTTTTCTCAGTAAGCCCGCATCCAAATGATTATCCTGTTCCATTTCAGAAGCCACAATTAAATCTGCCTTTTCTACACTCTCAGGCAGTGCATTCCAAACTCCAACCACACACCAAGGGTGTTTTCACACAAAGGGTAGTGGGGGTGTGGAATGCACTACCGAGTAAGGTGGTGGGAGCAGGCACGCTAGGGTTGTTTAAGGGTCTCTTGGACAGCCACATGAACGGTCTGCAGATAGAGGGATATATGAGGACTGTTTAAATACTTTAATTGTTTCCACAGGCTATTCGGTCCACCTTGTTGACCAACAAGGAGCATGCATTCGGCAGGTCGTGCGAGGGCTGCTTCTGGAGGTTACTTCAGGAGTGGCCTAGTGCTTCACGTCGTTAGTGTATGCTTAAACTGGACCATCAGATGGGCAACATGACAGCTCAGACTATCGCTGTTGCTGTGCAGACACATGGATTTGGGCCTGTGTCTGCGGGAGTTTGCGCGTTCTCCCCGTGGTTGCGTGGGTTTTCTCCGGGTGCTCCGGTTTCCTCCCACATCCCAAAAATGTGCTCTTAGGCTGATTGGGTAACAAATTGTCCCTATATTGGTCTCAATATGTCATTAAGACGTTAGGATGGCGGCGCGGGCTTGTTGGGCCGAAGGGCCTGTTTCCCGTGCTGTGTTGTTCTTTGTACCACATAAAGTCTTTCCCCCTGTCACCTTTGGTTCAATTCTTTTGCCACTTAGATTAATGCCCTCCACCTGTGAGAACAGTTTCTCTACTTTGTTCAGATTTCTCATGATTTAAACACCTCTACCAAACCTCTTCCCAATCTTCAGTGAAAGCAATGCTGGAAATACTCAGCAGGTCAAACAGATTCTGTGGGGAGGAACATTTCGGGTTGGGACGATGTCATCAGGATTGAAGATAGAACCGTGAAAGTGTTAAGCCAGTGGAAGGAGGGGACAGGGCAGGAGTAATAAAAGGGAAGCTGCATTGCAGGGTGGAGGGCAAGAGAGATTGAAAAACAAAATATTTCATGTATAGTAGCCAAAGAGAGTGGTCATGGGTGCAGTAAAGAAAAAAGGTTTTATCTGAAAGAGGCATGAATGGCTACAATCATCTGAGCGTAACATGAAGAAAGGAACAGAACAAGATCAGCCCGGTCAAACAAAAAAAAAGGAAAAATTGCATAGAAAACAATGAGGTTAATAAAGATCTAAAGTTGTTGATCTTGGATGTTGAATCTAGAAGACTGCAGAGGACAAAGTTGAAAGACAAGATGCTGCTGTTCCTTCAACTGAAACAGCAGCAAAGGCACTGTGGAGCCAGGTGGAAAATTAAAATGACAAGTGAGCAGAAGTTTCGTGTCATGCTCGTACTGAACAGAGATGATCCATAAAGCAGTCATCCAGTCTGTCTTTGGTTTCCCAGTGTAAAGATAATCACATGAACAGTGAATACGAAGTATATTAAATTGAACCAAGTGCAAGTAAATCACTATTTATCTTGGTAGGAGTATTTGGGACTTTAGCTGTTGAGCAGGGAGGTGAAAGGACAATTCTTGTTTGCAAGGAAAGGTTCTGTAGGGAAAAGAAAGATGAGTGTTGAAAATTAGGTATGAGCTAGCACACTAAAACAAGTATGTCAACTTTCTTCGGCCGCACACTAGATGCGTCATATTGACCTGTTGGATACAAAAGATGCAAAATATGGAATTAGTATCTCAGCCATGTGTTCTCTGCCACCATGGTCCTGAATTGATCCCACCTGTTCTCTTCCTACCATTTTACTGCTTATATACCTATGGAAGGCATTTAGATTCCCTTTTATGTTAGCAGACTGGCTGCTCATTTTTCAGTTCCCCTTTAAATTTTCTATGTTCCGCCTGGTTCTTGTATTGTCACCTAACACCTGTCATATATTCATTTTCTGCTTCATCTTACCCTGTCATTTTTGTTATTGAGGAAGCTCCGGCTTTATTTTTTCTACTTTATCTCCTTCCTGAAAATATACTTGAACTATCTCCTTTAAGGGCAGACCATTATTCAGTTACAATTTTGCCAGCTAATCTTTGATTCCAAGTTACATGGATAATCTCAGTTCTCACCCTACTGAAGTTGGCCTTCCAATTAACCTTCTTTTTGTTCTGGATTACTATTTGTCCATTTTCACAACTAATCTGAACTATATGATTCTGTGATTGCTATTCCCCCAGTTGATCTTTGAATAACACCAAGCTCATGCTTCAAAGCCAAATTCCCCCATGTCTCTTTCCTTTTTAGGTTGGAAACATACTGATCTAGAAAATTCTCTTGAACCCGTTTAAGTAACTCTTCACTCCTACTGTTTATACTGTTAATTTAAAGAGTGAACGAAGCATTGCTCTGGGTGAATGAATGTCTAATCCAAATGGAGCATTTGTCCATTATTTGAATAAGATAGTGCTACACAAAAAGTCAGAACTTGTTTGCAATAGTCTGCTGAACAAGTGAGAGTACATCTGTCATTTCAGATGTTGGTTCACAGCATTGAGATTAATATTTATTTTAATATTTTAATTCAGCCTCTGAAAGTTATGGATCCAGACCATCCTCTTGCAGCTTTAGTGCGTAAAGTACAAGCAGATGCCAAAAATGTGCAAAAACAGCAAGAATCTGACAGTTCAGAAGCAACGGCAGCCACAGCAGAATATACTGCTGGAGACTGTAAGTATGGAGAAGAGCACTGTCTGTTCAGTTCAATTTTTGAAATTAGATTTGATGCCAATTTATCAGATTTTTTTTGTCGTCATATCTTGAAGGCGTTTGTTCATAGGTAAGCCTATTGCATATGTGTTGGCAGGTGATTCTTTTTTAATGGGATCATTCACAGAGATGTGAATATCTTTGAGAAGTTCGGCATTTAACATCATCCTGGAAACCTGGCAACCCTGGAAAAGGTGGTGGTGGGATCTCACTGTGAAACTACTTCATACTGCCATTCTATAAGGAGTTCTAGGATTTTGACCCAGTCACAGTAAGAGAAGAATGATAGCTGTTTAGGTCAAGATGGTGTGTAATGGGAAGGGAGATTGAGGTGATGATGTTGCCTTGCATTTGCTGCATGTGTATTTCTAAATAATAAAACACCTGTGGTGCAAAACAAAGCTATTCGGCCCATCGATTTTGCACTGTCAACAGTCCCACCCAGGCCCTATCCCCAGAACTTCATGCTAATCCCCTAATGCTAAGGCGCAGTTTAGCAAGCCAATCAACCATGCCTCCAAATCTTTTTGGAGTGTGGGAGGAAACTCACACAGACACTGGGAGAATGTGCAAACTCCACATGCAGTCACCCAAAGCCAGAATTGAACCCACGCCTCTGGTACTGTGAAGCAGCAATGCGAACCACCATGTCAAAGTCAGGGAGGCAGAAGGCTTACGAGCTGATGCATAAGAAGCTTTAGTGAGTTGCTGCAGTGCATCCTGTACCTGGTGCACGCTGCAGCTGTGGTATGCCAGTGGTGGAGAGAGGGAATTTAAATGTATGGATTAGGTGATGCAGAGGTTTTATTAATTAATTAATAACAAGTAGACTTACATTAACACTGCAATGAAGTCAATGTGAAATTGCTCTATTTGCCACACTATGGTGCCTGTTTGGGTCAATGCACCTAACCACACATCTTTCAAACTATGGAAGTAAACCTGAACACCCGGAGGAAACACACGCAGACACAGGCAGAATGTGCAGACTCTACACACATGGTGACCCAAAGCTGGGTATTGAACCCGGGTCTTTGGTGCTGTGAAGCATCAGTGCTAACCATTGTGCCACCCAGGTAAATGGGATGTATTCTATCATACCCTAGACTTGTGCCTTGAAAATGGTGGAGAGATTTAGGGGAAGCCAAGAGGTGGGTCTCCTGCGACAGAATGTCTACCCTCTGGCCTGCTGTTATAGCATTTATGTGGTTGGTCCGGCTGTGTTTCTAGATGACACACAATCGTGAAGCATCCCATGTTTAAAAATCTGAATTCAGGAAAAGTCTGGAATTAAAATCCAATGGTGACCATGAAACTATTGTCGATTGTTATTAAAAAAAGAATCCATTTGGTTCACAATGAATAATATAATGGAGGTGGTGGTATCATTATGGGACAAGTATTCCATAGATCCAGGTTCGAGTTCCACTGTGATTGACATTTGAATTCAGTAAAAATCTAGATGCCTGGGGTGTTAATGGTGAGAGACTTGGTAAAGCAATTGTGAATGTCATGCAAGGAGGTTAGACAGCCTGGCATTTTTGTGCACAAATGTTACTTGCTGTTTAGCACCTTTATGGCTATGGACCTTCCAACTTTTGATCTTGTCCTATTTTTGGGAAAATCAGTAAAGTTTTGATGTACTAAAGGACAAAAGATCATTAAGGGAGCAGCTGATAGTAGTTGGGCCCAGTTGAAGATAATGAGACTTGGATCTCGGAACATTTTTTTCTTATTATTTTGTGGGAGCTATGTGAGGAGCTAGAGGTCTTGTGGTACAATAGTGGAGTTCCCACCTCCGAATCAGATGCTCTAAATTCAAGTCCCACCTCAAAAATCGATGGCCGAGGAAAGTCCGTTCACGAAGTGGCCAAATAGTTTGATTATCAAATTGTAAGTCCTTGCATCACTCACCAGTTGCAGTAGTAAGGAGAAGACTGATTTCTGGTCAGCCACGTGCGGGAAGGAAATTGGAGCCTCTACCGTCACTATGCACAACTCCAGCCTGTAACCCCATGTATGTAAAAGTGTATGTTGCCACAGGCTGCTGGTTGATTCAGTTGGCTGGTCTGCTGGTGTGGATCAACAGCACAGGGGATCATAGAATCCCTACAGTGCAGAATGAAACCATTTAGCCCATTAAAATGGCGCTGACCACAATCCCACCCCCAGACTTTATCCCCATAACCCCATGCATTTATCCTAGTTAGGCCCCCTGATACTAAGGGGCAATTTAGCCAATCCACCTAACCCACACATCTTTGGAGTGTGGGAGGAAACTGGAGTGCCCAAGAAAAGCCATGCTGATGCGGGAAGAATGTGCAAACTCCACGCAGACAGTGACCCAAACTGGGAATCAAACTAGGGTCCCTGGTGCTGTGAGATAGCAGTGCTTCCATTCCATCCTTTTTCCAGCTGTGGTGGATTTGGGACCTGTCTTCTGGCCCTAACTGTGGTGGCGCTTGCAGTATTGTGGGTTAGATCTACCTTTAGGCAGAGAACTTAAGAAGAACATGAGATGGGGAGCTACGAAAGTAATCCTTTTTGTGACTATTTTAATCATTGAGTAGAATACAGGGAGATTACTTTGGATGATTCCCAATTAAGGAACCTGATCAAAAGATTGCATATAAGCTATTCACAAGATATTAAAAAGTAACATGGTTTGGCCCATCTTGGTTTATCCATTTCGGTTAAGAAAAACCATTCTGTCTTAAATAACTACTCTATCTGGCAGGCCATTACAGGCGTCTGTCACTCTTTGTATGAAAAATAACTTCATGAGAACAGTCCAGAGATTGTTGTGGATTAGTTCAAATCCTTGTCCTCTTCCAGCTTTTCAGTTTAAAGCTATTTTCTGGATTTAACTTTTCCATTTCAGGTTATCCTCCATGCTTCAATAAAATCACCTCATATGCATGTGTTTTAAAACACTAAAGGCCAACAGCCTTTCCTCATGCCTCTAAGTCTTCTCTACATGTGTCCATGGATATGTTGTCTCTGATTGACACCGAACTGAATACTTACAATCCAGCCTGACTTGCATATTCTGCTGTATTGAGGCTGGACAAAACTGCACGCTTCAGCCTTGTTCAACCCAGTGCAGCTTCATGTAACACATACCCTCCATCAGTGAAATCTTCGTTTACATATTTTCCTCGTTGGCACCCCCAATAATCTGTACTGACTTTTACTCTTAATTGTTTTGGTTATATTCTTGTTCGCTCTGTTGATTTCTGCTCTGGGTATTTTGACAGGTTGAATGCCAATAAACATTAAGTCAACTATGATTCATGGGTCTCTTAACTTCTGCAGTAACTATTTCAACTTTCCATGAACTACATATGTTGACCAGATTTTTTTTTTGTTTGTATGTAGTACTTTCCATTTGTATTTGTGCTAAAGTCATCTGTCCTACTGTGTACTTATTGATTTCTGAGCTGCCTACTCCGAATCCATCTACTTTTCTGGTTTGGTATAATTGCAGATTTGGCTGCAACGCAATCTTGTATTGATGAAAATACAAACATCTTAATGCACAGTAGGAAGGAATAATAGGTCAAAGGGGAAAGCTTGGAAAGCTGATTATTCCATGTTTAGTAAAGATGAGAAGACTAAAAGCTGTGTCACCAGTCATCTGATGACAGCGTGGAAATGGATTTGAGGTGGAGGGCCACACATAGCCAGAATGGAAGCATGGTTTAGGAGCTTGCACAGGTGGAGGGACTTCGAAAAAAGTGCGAAGATTTCCAGTTTAATGTATAGAGGAGTAGGAGCCACTGTAAAAGGAAAATGAGGATTGGCATCATGAACGAGCTGAATTTGTGAAGGATGGGGAGAATGACACTTCCAATAAACAATGTGGAAGATATTCTCAATGTATGAATAAGTTTCAGTACATCTGGTGATGGAGATGATGCGTTATATGAAGCATAACTTGGCTCAACACAACTGAGGTGTGGTTCAGCCTGAGTGAGTGGCCAGGATTGGGAATGCCCTCACTAGCATTAGGATGAATGTATAACTGATTGTGAAAATGATGGCCATCCAACTGGGAAGACTCAATATAATGATATACTGTATGTGACTACAAGAGCTACTCAGGCTGAGAACACTGGCAAATAACTCACTTCCCCACTCCTCAAAGTCTGTCCACAAGACTCACCTCAAAAGTATGATGGAATATTCTGCACTTGGCTGGATGACTGAAGTTTAGAACCATCTGGAATAAAGCAGCCTGATTGTTGGCATCCTGTCTACTTCGTTCAGCATTAGCTCATTCCACCACTGATGTACAACAGCCAAGGGAATATTGCAGCTCGTCAAGCCTCCTTCGTCAGCACCTTCAAAACCAGAAGCATCTACCAGGTGGAAGGACAAAGGCAGGAGGGATATGGGAACATCACCACCTTCAAATTCCAATCCACGCCAGCCTGACTTGGAACATATAACAGTTCCTTCAGTGTTGCTGCGTCAGACTTCTGGAACTCCCTATCTACCAGCACTTTGGGTGTATCTACACCAGGTGCAGCGGTTTAGGAAGACACTTTGAGTGTAATTTGGGATGAGCTTCAAATGCTAGCCTAGCCAGTGACATGCACATATTGTGACAGAATAAGTAAAGATAGATCACAACAAGTAACTGATAATGCAATGTTATGTGTGGATTTGAGAATTGTAGTGTGCAGATAGAGCATATTATTTGTAGTATGCTAATGGAAATTAGCCTTGTGTCTCTATACATTTATCAAGAGGAAATGTAGGTACAGGGAGGGGGACCACATTTTTAAGCTTGCGTATGCCTGCCTTCTGCACGTGAATTCCTCTGTTAGGGTATGAATGAGAAACCTCGATATATTTTGAATTTAGAATAGGCCCCAAATATTTGCTATCTTTGGCATTAGTATGGGGATAAGATATTTCGCTTCAGATGTGATTCTTTTGACAAATTATGGAGTTTTTATCAAAATAAACTTTGTTTTATAATTAACTGTTATCAAATGAATCTACTTAATGTTTAACATTTGAACAATGTTTAAATATGACAAGATACAATTCTTAACTGTTAACTTATCTCTACTAGTTCCAATTCAAGTAATGTTATTTTTAGATATAAATATTTTTTGAAATCAGATCTCAAACAACATAGGCTTACATGTTGTTACTTGTTGATAGTCCTAGAGCTTTTTGAACACTTCTGGAGAGAGAGAGAGAGAGAAAGAGAGACACCTCTTTAAACAGTTCCAGCCAGCAACTATTCTTGGTTTTAAAAATGAAACTAAAACACTGACTTTCCTGGAAGCTTAACTCCCCCCATTAATCACATGACTTTTCAATCAACCTAATGAAACCCTACTGTAAAACACCAAGGAAAACTTAAAGAAACATAAATGCATTAAACTCTGCTTAAACAAACACATCCACAGTTAATATCCGTCATTATCCTATATTCTCAACATGGAGCTGCATGCTGCCCAGACAAATCAGCACCATAAAAACCAGTTAACTTTTAAACATACCCCTCACAAGAAACGTGCTAAGAATACATTTCTTGAAGGCACACTATCATTACACCTCATGTTGGTCTTGAATTAGACTGGACTTTGAGATGCTGTGGTGTATACAAGTATGATATTTTCTCAAAGCTGGTAGGGTGTACCTAGGTTCGGGATTATTTTATGATGGGGATGGTCGGGGAACCAAAACTATTGAAAAGTAGAAAGTCTATAGTTTGTGTGTTAGAATTTTTTAATACTCAAAATTTTTTTGATGGGTCTGGAGTGTAATTCACACGTTTCTCTATTTTTGGTTGTGTAGTTCTTCATGGAAGAGGTAAATAATCAATTCTGTGACTAGGCAGGTCAGATATATCAATGCACAAATAGATTGGGAATCTGGTTGAATGGATAGGTTAAATTGTACTTCACCAAAATTCAAGATTGATCTAATGAAGGTTATTTGGGGAAGCTTTACATAAATATAAAAACAATAATTTAATTGATCTTCCATTTAACCCACAACATGGTATGACATGGACATACTGGCATTGGACTGGGGTGGGCACGATAAGAAGTCTCACAACACCAGTTTAAAGTCCAATAGGTTTTTTTGGAACCATGAGCTTTCAGAGCATTGCTCCTTTCTCACCTGATGAAGGAACTCTGAAAGCTTGTGATTCCAGATAAACCCATTGTACTGTAACCAGGTGTTGTCTTCTTACTGTGCCCACCTCAGTCCAGAGTCCAACAGTTTATCTGGAATCATGAGCTTTCGAAGCACTGCTCATTCCTCACCTGATGATTTCAAATAAACCTGTTGGACTCTAACCTGGTGTTGTGAGATTTCTTACAATAATGTAGGTAGCAGTGGGGGTTTTCAAAGATAATGCAGTGGTGTAGAAATTGAGCCACTGCCTGGTCAGTAATGGAGTTACATTTAATTTATTAAGAAGTAGGAAATGAGTAGGAGTAGATATAAAACCAGCAAGAATGTAGGAATTAAAGCAAAATACTGCGGATGCTGGAATCTGAAACAAAAACCTAAAATGCTGGAAAATCTCAGCAGGCCTGACATCTTCTGTGGAAAGAGAATAGAGTCAATGTTTGACCTTTTTATCAGAGCTAGAATGTGGAGAGACAGCTGGACAAAGGAGAGAATAATCAGGATATTCTGTACGTGCTTTTTATTTAATGCATGAGGTGAAGAGTCAGGAGAGATTCTTGGACATACCAGCCGGAGCAGGCAGGGTAAGAAGATAAGGAAATGGAATGGCTCAAGGTGGTTTATGTTTTCGTATAAGGTTTGTGGGGCAGTGACGTATTGTCATGTGAGTTGATATTGCAGAATTATTTTTGTTAGACTAGATGTATTTGAAATCGAGTAGAAAGAATTTGCATTAGCGGCCGGTAACTAACGTGAAAAATAATCTGCAAGATGAGATAAACGCTCAGATTTGTTAAGGAAAAAAGATTGCAGACTCTATTAGTGCATCACTGAAGCATTACCTTGCTTTTTTGAGATGGTTTGATTTCCTCAGGGATTGAGGATTTTTTTTTCCTGAAATTAGCCGTGCTTATCATTTTCCCTATTACTCACAAGTACGATAGCATCACTGCATATATGTGTGTGTGTGTGCACGTGTGCATGCATATGCGTGCACATGTGTAGCCAATACTCAGAACTAAGATGGCCAAGCTTACTCAGTCCTGGTAATCTGCAGCGAATAGTTGATTAGCATCAACAAGTTGCAAACTTCATAGTATTGTGTCTTAAGGACCAGTTTCAATGGTAGACCTAAGGTTCAATAGGTCATCAGGCTTTATCGTGCATTAAAGATTTTACATCTAATTGAGTACCAGCCAGATTCTCCCCTTAGAAGTTTGCAGCACATAGTGCCTGTGTTAGATTTTTGCTGGAGCAATTAGAAGCTACGATTCATGCTATATCCTTTCCACCTCCTCATATTGTATCTTAGTCCTCTTTTCAAATATTTATGGTGAGCAGAAATTTTTTTTAAATAACATAACCTTCATTGTGAGCTGTATCAGATCGATTTTACTAATGGGAATAGCGAAATGTCTTACTTTTTTTAACCTTCTCATACTTTTAAAGCTTTTTTTATTTGTTTTGTTCTTGGGTTCTAAAGAAGATTGAATATGGAAGATCCTAGGTGCAAATTAACTCAATTATTCACGTCACTAACTTATCCTTGATATAAAAACAAAGGAAATCATTTGAGGGTATGTTAGTGCGACCAACATTAAAATATTTACTCTGATAAACATTTCTCAAAAGTTTAGAAATTGGAAGGTGTTAGTTGTTTTTGTTAATAGGTCAGCTTTTGAATGGCTGTATCTGTGTCCATATTAATATCTGGAGTAGGAAAGATTTAAATGCATAGTCTGTTGCAGCTCTTTGTGCTTTAGATATGCAAGATGGATTGTGACCTTCCTACCTCAGAAAAGCTTGTATGTTTTCCTCCCTCAGCACTGACATGCTTTTGACCCTTGCCAATTAGTGAGACTTTAAATAGGATTACAGGGCTTTTACTTAATACGCAACTTCAATTAATAGCCCATTATAAATGTTCTGTGTTGCAGCTTTGGACCTCTTAGACTCTAGATGTATATTAGTATACAGTAATGCAATTCCAAGCTAGATTATATTTACTCAGAATGTAAGATATTGATCTTATGATTGTTATGCTATAATATAAAGAAAGCATCGTCATTAGAATACCTTTGTGTCTCTTGGAGCTTCAATGGTGTGGGCGTAGTGGTATGCGTGTTAAAGCTTAGTCTTAGTAGTTAGTCAGTCTGGGATCACAATGCCTCCACAACCCCACGTGATTAAGTTAACAACTTTATGCTTTCTATTAGAATTGATTGTTGCTTCAAAACAAAATTGACAGCAGCTTCATGAACAAATACATTCTGCTCTAAGTCTAATGAGGCTTGAGCCTTCATCATCCTTTGACACTGCAGTCAGTGCAATTCAGTTAGTAAAGCCAAAAAGACTAGTTGAGTAAAGATGCAATCAATCTTATAGTACTTGGATGGATAATCAACATTGATTTAATGAGGTAATTTGCATCAAGTGAATTGTTTCAGAGCTATAGTTGAATCTTGACAAATGAAAAACTAATTTGCCATGGATTGATTTAAATTAGGATTATCGTTGGGATTTTGTTAAGCAAGTTCAGTTTGTTAACATTTTTAGATGTAACTCGTCTAATAGAGTATGTTGGTGATTTTAGCATTGCAATGTAATAAATATTTAAACAATTTTACATGATAGCGGTTAAGCTTCTGAAGATGTACTGTTGAGTAAAAGCATTGAGTGATGATGAAAAATGACAGTTTCATTATAACTTTTGGAACATTTTGTGAGCATGGGGAGAGTAACTGAATATAATTTTAATTAAATATTTCACATTATAGCAGCAGTGACAACCATGTATTATGGATATTACATGATGCCTGATGGTACATACTGCCTAACGCCGCCACCTCCAGGAATGGAAACTTCTGGTTGTTATAGCGCCTTGCCTTCAGAAATGGCTGCACAAACGACAACTGGGACTTCAGTATCTCCATCTTCTGGAGCCACACCTCCGCCACACACAGAAGGTGACAGCAGTAATACCCAGGTCCCTTCTTCTACAACCACAGTCAGGTGGGACACCTTAAGTTCAGCATTTTAGCTTTCCTACGTTCTAACTTGCATAAATGGCATGTGGTAATTGGCTTTGGGTCACTTTTGTGAGTTTGACAGCATTCTGATTCTCCAAATAAGCTCAATATTGATCTAGTTTCCATTTTTTAGCATTTAAATAATAGTCCATTTTGTTGTTATTTCTACAGAGGTGGATAACCTCACACTTACCACATTACTTCTTCAGCCAGATTCTTGCCCACTCACTTAAACTATAGAACATAGAACATTACAGCGCAGTACAGGCCCTTTGGCCCTCGATGTTGCGCTGGCCAGTGGACTCTCTAACCTAAACTATTCCAATATCATCCATATGCCTATCCACTGACCATTTGAATGCCCCCAAAGTAGGCGAGTGCACAGGGATATCTATATCCCTTTGCAGATTTTCAGTGCCCTCTGCACAATTTGGTCTACCACTCATCTTAGTGTCATCTAACACACTATGCTTGGTCCCCAACTCCAAATTATCTGTGTATTTTGCTACCTTACACTCTACCCTGCTACAGGTCATTTATATAGATTGTAAGCAGTTGAGGTCTGAGGACTGACCGCTGTGGCACTCTGCTTGTTCCATTTTGCCATGATGTGAAGATGCTGGCGTTACATCTTCTGCAACTGTAAGAAGTCTCACAACACCACATTAAAGTCCAACAAGTTTATTTGATAGTAAACCCACAAGCTTTCGGAACACTGTTCCCTCATCAGGTGAGTGGAAAGAGAACTTGCTGGACTTTTAACCAGGTGTTGTGAGACTTCTTACTCTATTTTGCCAGCCAGAGAAGGACCCTTTTATCTTGACCTTCTGCTTTCTGTTAGTCAGCCAATCCTCAATCCAATCTAATACTCTACCTCCCATCCCCTGTGATCTCACCTTCTGGATCAGCCTTTAATGGGACATCTCGTCAAATGTCTTCTGGAAGTCTAGATATATCACATCCGCAAGCTCCTCAGTATCCACCTTGCTGGTTATATTTTCAAGAACTCAGGCAAATTTGTCAAGCATGACTCCCCCTTCATAAACGATATGACTATGGTGGATTGTGCTTTGTTTTTCCAAATATTCAATCATCTCCTCCTTAATGTTTGATTCTAGCAAGTTCTCCACCACAGAGGTCAAGCTAACCAGCCTATAGTTTCCTACTTTTTGCCTCTCCCTTTTTTGAATAGGGTGACACATTAGTGTGCTTCCAGTGCACCGGGACCTTACCAGAGTCCAAGGAATTTTGAAATATCACAGCCAATGCATTCACTATCTCTGCTGCCACGTCCTTCAATATCCTCAGGTGTAGGCTGTCGGGTCTTAGAGACTTATCTGCCTTTAATCCTGTTATTTTTTCAGTACACTCTCTCTAGTGATGGTTATTGCGTTAAGTTTCTCTGCATTAACTGCAGTTTGTGGAAATATTTCATTATTCTTTACCATGCAGATAGAGTGAAATATTAGTTTAATGCCTCTGCCATCTGTGTTCCCTGTTACTATCTCACCTGTATTGTCCTCTAAAGGGCCAACATTTACTTTAGCTATTCTCTTCCTCCTCATATATTTGTAATAACATCCCAGTTGTAAAACAATCCTTTGATTCATTTTGAACAATACCAAAGAATATAGGTAGCAGTTATAAAAGATGCTGTCATAACCAATATGTGTACTGTCACTGCTGGCCATAGTCTGTAAAAAGTTGTCCCTTTTTGATTGAAGGGAGAGAGCTTTTTGGTATCTTTAGGATTAAAGGCTGCTATTCGTAACTTTTTCATTTATCATAGAGTGGAAGAAAGATGCAATGTGCTATCATTTTGTCACTGTGCGCTGCTTGACTTGTGTAACTTGCCAATGTTGTACTTTTCAGTGCCCCAACTGTCGTCCCTGTCATTATTCCTCCTCCACCTGATATCCAGCCAGTCATTGACAAGTTGGCTGAATATGTATCCAGGAATGGAACCAAATTTGAAACGAGTGTCAGAGACAAGAATGATACACGGTAAGAAATCATTTGGTTAATTTGAAATTTGTTCGGTACTTTTGATGAATACTATTTGTCATTCCTGCGTAGCATTAATGCAATAACTTATAGCCTCAGGGTCACCCATTAAATGCAATGGATTGATTTTCATTCACTAAGAACAATAAAAATTGTGTGTCGGCTCAAAGTTCACTATAAATATTTAGTTAATATCAAATCTCAGGATACAACCCTGGACATTTTGATTTGATTTATTATTGTCACATGTATTGTTATACAGTACAGGGCAGCACGGTGCTACCTGGGTTCGATTCCTGGCTTGAATTACTGTTTATGTGGAGTTTGCACGTTCTCCCCTCATCTGTGATGGTTTCCTCTGGGTGCTCTGTTTCCTGCCACAGTCCGAAAGATATACTGGTTAGGATGCATTGGCCGTGCTAATGTCTCCCTTGGTGTACCAAACAGTGCCGGAGTGTGAGGAGCAGGGGATTTTCACAGTAACTTCATTGCAGTGTGAATGTAAGCCAACTTATGACAATAGTAAATAGTGAAAAGTATTGTTTTTTACACTCTATATGGACAAAGCATACAGTTCATAGAGAAAGAAAGAAGAGAATGCATTTGTTTGCAAATCAGAATCGATTAGCTTATTTTCAAGACTCCATTTATGTGAACTTCATCATCAGAAAGATGTAGCTTTAATGGACATGATACAGTGAAAACTGGTTAAGATTATTCTGTGTTTTAATTATTCAATTTTAGGGACAAGCTGCTGGAATGTTTCACTTGAAGAAATTAATTGGTTTGTTTAAATAATAAACAGGGCAGGTACTGTTCCATAAATAACTTTCCATATGTGTTTCTGACTGAGATTGATCACTATAAATTCAAATGATGCAAGACACGCATGATTAGCGGCAATTCATCAAAATTTTACCCCTCATTATTTATCATACAATGGATTTCTATCAGAATTGATGCTTTAAGAAAGACTATGTGTTTGGAAATGGATATTGAACATAATATATAAATTTGGGCACAGATGGATCAAGTTATAAATTCAATTCAGTTTTTTTTATTTTCTAATTTTTACCTGATCTTGATTGCTCGGGCATGTTTTGGAATAGGCTTGATAAGGACTATATAAGTGTTATGACTCATGGTGTGTTTGAAGGCATAAGTTATCATAACTTGAATTTTTCAATTAATTTGAATTTAGAAGGTCCCAGCACTGACAATGATTGAAGCATCCCAATTGGGCTCAGTGCCCTTGAGATAGGAAGAGGGAAGACAAGCTTGGTTGCCCCCCCTACTCTCTCGATTGCTGTCTGGTGATTACTGTTGGAAGATGTCTGTTGAGGCTATCTGTTTAGGACTGAATTAGGCTTACTTGTCAAGATCATACATGAAAAGTATCACTTGGGCAGATTACTGAAGGACTCCAGGCATCCGTATAATCATATTCCGGCAACAGTAAGCATCCTCAGGAGTTGAACAATTGGAAGGTTGACAACATAATAACAATATGGTTATGGTTGCGGGGTTTGTATAAATTTATAATAGTCAAAACAGCAGCATGCAATGCTTGTTGGCTGTGTATTTGCAATATGTTAAATGCTTGTTAATGTTTTACAAAGCATATGACGAGAAGGGATGTCCATGACAGCTTTAAATATTTGTAATCTAAATGTAGATGATCTGAAAAGTGGTACAGAGGACTTTTTTCAGTGTTCACTTCATGCATACATGGCAACCTCCATACACGTTGGCTGCATTAATATTTTAAGCTGGGTGTGGACTGATTCAGATTTGCTGCTTTCTTCAAAATTATTGTTCTATTAGTTTGAAGGTAGTTTTAAAGTGATCCCAGAAGATTATAATAGTGTCTTAGACTGATAACCATGCTGCTGTGATATTAATAATCACACTGTAATAAATTCACAGATATATTACAAGTAAGCTTCCCATCATGTTGCTTGAGCAGATACTTGAGAAAAGGGACCGCACAAAGTAAAGAACATGGGGGGCTGCCTGCCTAGATACCTTCAAATTTAGTTTTTCCTGCTTGCTTAATTTCATGGCATTGTTATATACAGAATTTCCCTGTCATACAAGGACCGTTGTATAAAACTGGTACATTCTGCCATCTTCCCATCTCCAGTGTTCAGACTCTTCCACACAAATTTGAAATACCTGCCCTGGCTGCAGTAGGCTTGATCTCTCTGTATTTCCCATTTCTAACCAAGTGTTCATTAAGCTTCTTCTTAACAAATTAATTCATCTGTTCAACAGATTCTTCGTTCTGGGGGAGGAAATAAAGCTTCTAGCATTTAGTTTAGTTTAAGGCTGGTTGACTTTGAGCCCATGTGCCCTAATTCTCTGCTTAGAATTGGAAGATCAATATTCTGTGTAAATCTGCATCATCAACACATTAAAGTTTTGAATATGTGGTACCTTTATCTTGTCTGATTATTCTTTGTACAAGTAAATTAATTTACTTACTGTAAAGTTAAACATATGTCGCTTATTTTGTGAAACACCCTCCAGACCATGTTACTTTAATTGATAAGTTAAATTAAAACTCAAAAGGAAATAATATTGACTTTTGTATTTTCTTAAATTAAAATAAGATATTTCTACATAATATAGAAATAGAAAATTCTGGGAAAACTCAGCAGGACTCTATATGACTCATCTGGACTTGAAACAAAGAATAAAGAGAAGTACAGCACAGGAACAGGCCTTCGGTTCTGTGCTGATCATGATGCTCTAACTAAACTAAAAAAAAACCTTCTGCCCTCACTTGGTCCATTAGACTTTTCAATTCACCTACCTCGCACTAAGTTGGTCTTTCTCTACACCCTAGTTATGAATGTAACACAACACTCTGTACTCTCTTTCTTTCTCTAATAACGGTATGCTTTGTATAGCGTGCAGAAAACAATACTTTTCACTGTATTCAATACATATGACAATAAATCAAATCAAAATTCTTCTATTCCCTCCCCATTCATGCATTCACCCAGGTGCCTCTTAAATATGCCTGCCTCCACCGCCTCTCATGGCAGTGTGCTCCAGGCACCCTCTCTGTGTGAAAAACTTCCCCCATACTTGTCCTTTAAGCTTTCCTCCTTTCACCTTGAACCTGTGCTCTTTCACTCAAGGAAAAAGCCTCTGACTATCTGCCCTGACAGTGCCTCTCATGATTTTGTAAACCTCTATCAGGTCTCCCCTCAACCTCTGTCCTTCCACTGAAAACAATTCTTTTTTCTTTAACGTCTCCTCATAGCCAACACTCTCGAGACCAAGCAATATTCTGGTGAACTCTGTTTGCACTCTTCCCCAAAGCTTCCACGTCTTTCTGCTAGTGTGGTGACCAGAACTGCACCAGTATTCCACATGAGGCCTAACCAAGGTCTTATATATAGCTGCAACATGATTTTCCACCTCTTGTGCTCAGTGCCGATGAAGACAGTGGCAGATGAAGGCAAGCAGGCCATATGCCTGTTTAATCACCTTGGCCACCTTTAGGGAGCTGTGAACCTGCACGGTAGAACAGTGGTTAGTACTGCTGCTTTTACAGCTCCAAAGACCTGGGTTCGATTCCCGGTTTGGGTCACTATCTGTGGGGAGTTTGCACGTTCTCCTCGTGTCTTCGTAGGTTTCCTCCAGGTGCTCCAGTTTCGTCCCACAGGCCAAAGATGTGCTGGTTAGGTTGATTGGCCATGCTAAAATTGCTCCTTAGTGTCGTGTGATGCTTAGGTTAGGGGGATTAGTGGGTAAAATATGTAGGGATATTGAGGTAGGGCCTGGGTGGGATTGTGGTCGGTGTACATTTGATAAGCTGAATGGCCTCTTACTGTAAGGTTTCTGTGGTTACTTCTGTGATAAGTGTTTATGTTCTTAAGGGTTCTACCATTTACAATATAATTCACACCTAAATTTGATCCTCCTAAAATGCATCAGCTCACTTTTGCCCAGATTGAACTCCATCTGTCATTTCTGTGTCCAAGTCTCTAGTCTATCCTGTTGTATCCTCTGACAATCCCCGGAGCAATCAGGAACTCCACCAATCTTGGTGTCATCCACAAACTTACTAAACAGACCCCCAGGTTTTCCTCCAGACCATTTACGTATACAACAAACAACAGAGGTCCTAGCACTGATCCCTGCAGAACACCCTTGCGACAGACTTCCATTCTGAAAAACATCCTTCCAGTGTGGCTCTATCACCAAGCCAATTCTGTTTTCACTAGCCAACCCACCCTGAATTCCATGTGATTTTAGTTTCTCTCTCCATAAATTGAGGCGGATCTGCTGAGTTTTATCAGCATTTTCTGTTTTTATTCAGTTTCCGGCATCTGCAGTATTTTGCTTTTATTTCAGAGCACTTCTTATGATAGTGAAATTATATGAAATTCTTCAGATTTACAATTATTTCTTGTGTTGGAACATTGCAACCTACATAATTAATTAGTTCTCTATTTTTCAAAAGATTGGGTTGAGCAGTTAACTACTGTAGTGCATAATATATTTTATCTTTTAATTCCTTGAATTTTTAATTCAATTTGATTTGATAGTACAATCCTTAATTCTTTGCATCAGCTGCAACTGATGCAAATTGAAATTGTTATCCACATGTTTACAGAGAATGCATATTACATGCAGTGCCGCTTATTATACTGTGTAGTTAGGAAAGCGTAAAATAAGATTCCACACTCTTATTGGGTGACATTTTTGAAATGTGACTTGACTAGTTGTTTGAATCTCTTATGTAGGCAGTATATCATCTTAATGTAACACATCTGAAGCTCACAACAAGCTATATTTAACTGGGAGAACAATGGGATTTTTTTTCATATTCTTCCCACCATCACATCCCAAGGAAATTGCATTTTGCCCAATGTGAATTTAGCTATCAGGATTGGCATTTAGCATGGAAATATGCATAGCAAATAGAGGCAGGAGTAAGCCATTCAACTGTTTGAACTGAATGAGAATGACACCAATTCTTTGGTTCAGATTTAACATTTGCTGATCTAAAGATTTCTTGGTCTCATGGGTTTATTGGCACAGTAAGAAGTTTCGCACCCTTGTCCAACGCTGGTATCTCCACCTCATGGTTTATTGGGGAAGTATAGATCGTAGGTTAGAGTATTGTTGTAAGATATATAAGTTGTAGTGGTGTACTACTTGACTTGTGTTTATGCCTAGATTAATGATCCAGAGAACATATGTTTGAATCCGCAATGATTCTTTGAGAATTTAATTTCAGTTTAAAAAACATTATAATGAAGAGGTAGTGACAATGAAGCTTCTCGTTTAAAAACCCAGTTGGTTCATTAGTGCTTGTCATCCTTACCCAGTTTGGGCTATATAGCACCTGAGTCTACAGCAACATGGTTGATCTTTAGCTGTCTGGTCTTATTAGGGATGGATAACAAGTACAGGATTTAGCAAGGATACTGTTTTCCCAGTAATGAATTTTTATAAAGTTTAGCTACCTTTCAAATACATTTACTACCTATAGACAAATGTTTAAAGTGCAGATTGATGTGAATGTGTTTTCGAATCACATGTTCGGTTTGCCTCTCAATCAAACCGTTCTCATTTCTTTGGCTTTAATTTTTTTTTTAATTGCTTGGGTTTAAAGGTTGTTTCCTTTTTGTTATTCCAACTAATACCATGAAGCCATTCCATTCATTCTTGAATTATAATATTTCTGAATATTTGTGATGTTGACTGGGGGATAAATACAGGAAAGAACTGCTAGAACAGTGCAGCACAGGAACAACAACCTTTATCTTAAGTGCATGCCCCCTGGAATTGGACATTTAAACTCTGGGAAAAAGATTCTGACTGTCAACCCTATCTGTGCCTCTCATAATTTTACTGATTTCTATCTCCCTTCAGCCTCTGCCGCTCCAGAGAAAGCATATTGATGGTGTATATCTGTAGGTCTGTCTTCCAGCACCCTGACATTTGCTTACCTGTCCTGTGCAGGTTATCACTTTTTATGATTTCTGATAGTACTCTACCCACACACGTGTTGGCAATGTTTCCCAATATCCTGAGAGAGAATTCTAATAACTACTCTTGTCTAGTATTAAAATTGTTAAAGTTCATAAGTACTTCTGTCAACTTCAAATCTGTTAATCTTCTTTGACATAGTGCCATGTGGTCTTTGGCATCCATTCAGCAGGCAAATGGGGTCTCAGATTGAAGATGGTACCTCTTGCAGTGCAACTTTCCCTCTACTGCACTTGGTAACAGTTCCATGAGCAATTTAGTAAATAATAAATAATGTTTATTTTTAAACAATTAATGTTCAGTTCTTGAAATCCATTTTTATTTGGTGATCTATTTTAGAAAAACGTTTCGGATTATGGCTATGTTTTATCTTCCAGGTTTGAATTTCTCCAGCCGTGGCACCAGTACAATGCATATTATGAGTTCAAGAAACAGTACTTCTCTCAAAAGGAAGGTTGCAATGTTCCACAGGTAAGGGGATTGTGGGGCTGGGTGGGGAGAAGAGAAACCAAGAAGATATTCGCTGATCTGTTTCTGGATTGATGTTTCTCCGCCTTTAGCAGTTGGAAAGATTTATTATAGAATCATAGTTACAGCACACAAAGTCTTTCAGCCAATCATAACTGTGCCAACTCTGCAAGAATGATTGGCCTAGTGCCATTCTCTCATGGTGACACTGTAGCCCTACAAATTTTCCTCTTTAGGAATGATCCAGTTTGCCTTTACAAGTGCCAATTTAATCTGTCTCCATAATGCCAAAGGCAATGCCTGGGCAGCCTGGCGACACAGTGGTTAAATACTGCTGTTTCACAGCGCCAGAGACCCAGGTTCGATTCCTGGCTTGGGTCACTGTCTGTGTGGAGTTTGCACCTTCTCCCTGTGGATTTCCTGCAGGTGCTCCGGTTTCCTCCCACTGTCTGAAAGATGCACTGGTTAGGTACGTTGACCTGAATTGGCACCGGAGTGTGGTGACTAGGGAATTTCACAGTAACTTAATTGCAATGTTAATGTAAGCCTTATTTGTGACTAATAAATAAACTTTAAAAAAAATGCGTTCCGGATCCTAACCAATCAGTGCATTGGAACATTTTCCCTCGTGTTTCTTTTTCCAATGACGACAATCATCTTAGATCCTATAGCTCAATCATCTTAGATCCTATAAAAAAGCAAATTGCGTGGAGGATGTGGAAAGTCTGCAGAGGGATCTGGATAGGTTGAGTGAATGGGTGAGGACCTGGCAGATGGAGTATAATGTTAGCAAGTATGAGGTTATCCACTTTGGTAGGAATAATGGTAGGACGAATTACTATTTAAATGGCAAAAAGCTGAAGCATGTGACGGTGCAGAGGGACCTGGGGGTCCTTGTGCACGAATCGCAAAAACACGTTATGCAGGTGCAGCAGGTGATTAAGAAGGCAAATTCAATGTTGGCCTTCATAGCTAGGGGGATAGAATATAAAAGTAGGGAGGTACTGGTGAGGCCGCAGCTAGAGTACTGTGTGCAGTTTTGGTCGCCACATTCGAGGAAGGATATATTGGCCTTGGAGTGGGTGCAGAGAAGGTTTACTAGGCTGATACCGGAGATGAGGGCATTGGATTATGAGGAGAGACTGAACAGGCTAGGTTTATACTCTTTGGAGTTTAGAAGGCCGAGAGGGGATCTTATAGAGATGTATAAAGAACAAAGAACAAAACAGCATGGGAAACAGGCCCTTCAGCCCAACGAGCCCGCGCCGCCACCTCGATGTTCCCACTTCTACACGCGATCCCTGTCCATGTTTATAGGTCTATGGATTAAAAACCAAATTTGAGACAATTTAGGGAGAATTTGTTTTGGCAATTAGCCTAAGAGCACACCTTTGGGATGTGGGAGGAAACCGGAGCTCCTGGAGAAAACCCACGCAAGCACGGGGAGAATGCGCAAACTCCCACAGAGACAGGCCCAAATCCATGTATCTGCACAGCACAGCTATAGTCACTGCTGTTGTGTTGCCCATCAGATGGTCCAGGTCAAGATACGCTAATGATGTGAAGCAGTAGGATACTCTTGAAAAAGGAGCAAGAGCAGTCCTCTCACGACCCATTGCGTGTATGCCCCTCGTTAGACAACAAGGTGGACCAAAGCACCTGTAGGATAAAAACAAGTACATGATCCCTATTTTAAATCAGTTTTCTATAACCCTCCATTCCCATTCTGTTCATGTGCCCATCTAAGTATTTCTTAAATATCTCCAGAGTACCTGCCTCCACCACTTGGTAGCACATTGCATACCCCCACCGCCCTCTGTGTGAAAAAACTCCCCCTAGCATCCAAATTATACCTTACCCCCCTCACCCTAAGCCCGTGACCCCATGTGCTATTTCAGTCCATCCTAGGAAAAAGCTTAGCCCTGTTTACTCTATCTATCCCCTTCAAAATCTTGTACACCTCTATCAGATCTCTCCTAAGTCTATGTCTTTCTAAGGAAAACAATCCCAATTTGCCTAATCTCTCCTCGTAACTCAGACCTTCCATACCAGGCAGCACCCTGGTAAACCTCCTTTGCACTCTTTCCAGAGCCTCCACGTCCTTCCGGTAGTAAGGCGACCAGAATTGGACACAGTATTCCAAATGAGGTCTAACCAGCGTTTTATACAACTGCAACATTAAAGGCCAGCTCTTTTACTCTATACCCCTTCCTATAAAGGCTAACATACTATATGCTTTCTTCACAACCTTCTCCACTTGCTCTGCCACCTTCAGAGACTTGTTCACCTGCACCCCAGGTCCCTCTGTGTTTCTATACTCTTAATAGGTCTACCCTTTATCATATACCTCCCCACTACATTCTTTCTCCCGAAATACATCACCTCACATTTATCAGGATCGAATTCCATGTGCCATCTGTCTGCCCAAGCTACCAACCTATCTATGTCCTGCTGCATCGCCTGACAATGCTCCTCACTATCCGCAAGTCCAGCCATCTTTGTATCATCTGCAAACTTGCTGATCACTCCACTTACTCCCTCTTCCGAGTCATTTATATATATTACAAATAGAACAGGTCTCAGTACTGAGCCCTGCGGCACACCACTAGTGACCGACCTCCAGCTAGAGGAACACCCTTCCACTATTACTCTCTGTCTCCTATTACCAAGCCAGTTGCTTATCCATTTAGCTACCTGTCCTTGTATCCCATTTGCCTTGACCTTCTCGACTAACCTCCCGTGAGGGACTGTGTCAAACGCCTTACTAAAATCCATATAGACAACATCAACGGCTTGCTCTTCGTCCACCATTTTCGTCACCTCCTCAAAAAATTCTACCAGATTTGTAAGGCACGACCTCCCCTTAACAAATCCATGCTGCGTATCCCTCATCAGATTGCAACGCTCTAAGTGCCTATACATCCTATCTCTAAGAATCCCCTCCAACAGCTTCCCTACCACTGACGTCAAACTCACCGGCCTATAATTTCCGGGGTTATCCCTACCACCCTTTTTAAACAACGGTACAACATTAGCTATTCTCCAGTCCTCTGGGACCTCACCTGTGTCCAAGGAAGAGACAGATTTGCGTCAGAGGCCCAGCAATTTCACCTCGCACCTCTCTAAGCAGTCTGGGATAAATGCCATCAGGCCCAGGAGATTTATCAGTTTTAATGCTACCTAGAAGCTCTAACACTTCCTCCCTCGGTATGGATATTTCCCTCAACTGGTTCACAGCTCCCTCAGAGACAGGAGCTGTCAACAAGCCCTTCTCCTTCATGAATACCGACGCAAAGTATTCATTCAGGATCTCTGCCATTCCCTCGGGCTCTAAGCACAGTTCCCCTCCTATGTCCCTGAGAGGTCCGATTTTTCCTCTAACCACCCTTTTATTCCTAACATAGGAGTAAAAAGCCTTTGGGTTTTCCTTAATCCTATCCGCCAAAATCATTTCATGCCCCCTTTTTGGCCTTCTAACTCCCTGTTTGAGTTAAGATAATGAAGGGGATGGATAGGGTAGAGGTTGAGAGACTCTTCCCACTTAACAAAGATAGCAGGGCTAGAGGGCACAGTCTCAAGATTTGGGGGATGATGCGGTTCAGATCAGAGTTGCGGAGGGGTTTCTTCATGCAAAGGGTGGTGAATCTTTGAAATTCTCTGCCTGATGAGGTGGTGGAGCCTTCCTCGCTGAATATGTTCAAGTCAAGAGTGGATAGGTTTTTGATTGACAAGGGAATTAAGGGTTATGGGGAGAAAGCAAGAAAGTGGTACTGAACCACTGCAGATCAGCCATGATCTTATTGAATGGCAGGGCAGGCTCGAGGGGCTGGATGGCCTACTCCTCCTCCTATTTCTTATGTTCTTATGATTCTTCTGTCCGTTGGGAACAGCTTTCTATGTACTCTATCCAGACCCCCCCATTCTGAATGCATCTATCAAATCTCTCAATCTCCAGAAAGAACACTCCCTTTTCTTGGAGCCATTCTTGTGAATCTTCTCTATTTTCTCTAAAGCCTTCACATTCTTCCCATGTCTAGACTGGACGCAGTACTCCAATTGAGACTGAACCAACGTTTTATACCAGTTTATTATAATTTCCTTTTTTTAAAACTCTGTCCTGATTTTCCTGCCTTATTAACTGCGCTGTCAACTTGCTCGGCCACCTTCAATGATTTGTCACTGTTTTCCTGAAGGCTGGGTAGTTTGCTGCGGACATTGGTCTGTTTGAGGTTGTGCGGTTGTTTGAAGGCAAGAAGTTGTAATGTGGGGATGGCCTTGGCAAGATATTCATCTTCATTGATGATATGTCCTTCTGTTCCTGTATCCTTCATTTTATATTGCCTGTCCCTGTTCTCACTTATGCAGTGAATCACTTCACACTTTTCTGCATTTAAATATCATCTACCTGCCGTTCCATCAAGCTGCCTGCGACCTTTTGCAGTTTAACATTATATTTGCTATAGATGACTCGTTTCAAACAATGTAAATTCACGGCAAATTCTGGATTAAACAAAGTATGGCATTGCCAAATGGTATTCAGCATTTATCATTGGCATAATAGATAAGCATGGTAGATCACTTTTGAACATGAAAAATCAAAGTAGGAAGTATTGAAAAATTTCAGCAGGCCTAGCAGCATCTGTGAAGAGGGAGTTAGAATTTCCAGTCCAGTATGACTATTCTTTGAAACAGAGTCATATTGGACTCAAATGTTAACTCTGTTTATATCTCCATTGAGGCATGGTTAGTATGTTTGCAAATGACACCAAGATTTGTGGCATAGTGGACAGTGAAGGAGGTTATCCAGAATTGCAGTGGGATCTTGATCAATGGGGAAAGTGGACTGAAAAATGGCAGATGAAGTTTAATTTAGATAAATGCGAGGTGATGATTTTGGTAGATCAAATCAGAGCAGGACTTACTCAGTTAATGGTAGAGCATTAGGGAGAGTTACAGAGTAAAGAAATCTAGGGGCTTGGGGTTCATAGGTCCTTGAAAGTGGAGTCACGGGTGGATAGAATGGTAAAGAAGGCATTCAGCATGCTTGGTTTCATTGTTCAGAACATTGAATACAGAGTTGGGACATCATGTTGGAAGTTGTACAAGATATTGGTAAGGCCATCTTGAAATACTGTGTACAGTTCTGGTCACCCTGTTATAGAAAGGATATTATTAAACTAGAAAGAATGAGAAAAGATTCATGAGGATGATTCCAAAACCTGATGGTTTGAGTTATAAGGAGAGGTTGGATAAACTGGGAATTTTTTCCCTGGAGCGTAGGAGGCTTAGGGGTGATCTTATAGATTTACAGTGAAGGAGGGGTATCTTAAGTGGATAATCAACATCTTTTCCCAAAAATAGGGTGTAGGTTTAAAGTGAGTGGGGAGAGTTACAAAAGGGTTCAGAGGGACAATTTTTTTTTTACACAGAGTGGTGAGTGTTTGGAACAAGTTGCCAGAGGTTGTAGTAAAGCAGATACAATATTGTTTTTAAAAAAGCATTTAGACAGTTACATGAGCAAGATGGCTATAGAGAGGTATGGGCCAAACACAAGCAATTCGGATGAGGCTAGTGGTAAAAACTGGGTGGCACGGACAAGTTGGGCCAAAGGGTCTGTTTCCACGATACAAATCTCTGACTCTGATGCTATCTGACGTGCGTGAAAAAACTCAGCAACTTTTGGTTTTAGATCTCCAGAATTTGCAGTATTTTAGTTTCACAATTTTCATAAGAGCATCATCAGATAAACACAGTATTTGCTAAATAGAGAGAGCATAATGTGCAAGCAGTTTTTTAATTTGCTATTACTGTAATCTGCTGCAGATCAGCAGCTCCTTGTAGAAACTTCATGCGTTCTGTTTCTTGGTTTTAATGGAAATATTATGTCTTTCCTGGACTCCTTTTGAGGGCAGGGTGGGAGAATGGGATTTTCTTTTAAGATGCATTCTATATCAATGAAAGTCTACTTCACCTTTGCTTTATTTCAGTTGTAAAACCTTTAAAAATAACTAATTGAGGATATGTCTGCAGTCAGGGCAAGTCAGGTGCAGTAAAATGGCTATCCATTCACATTTCAATCTAAGAAACAGAATATCACTGAAGATATGTTCACGCGGCAGGGTTAGCATTGCTGCTTCATAGCTCCAGGGACCTGGGTTCGATTCCCGGCTTGGGTCACTGTCTATGTGGAGTTTGCACATTCTCCTCATGCCTGCGTGGGTTTCCTTTGGGTGCTCTAGTTTCCTTCCACAGTCGAAAGATGTGCTGATTAGGTTGATTGGCCATGCTAAAATTGCCCCTTAATGTCCTGAGATGCATAGGTTAAAGGGATTAGTGGGTAAATATGTAGGGATATGGGAGTAGAGCGTGGGTGGGATTGTGGTCGATGCAGACTCGATGAGCCAAATGGCTTCTTTCTGCACTGTAGGGTTTGTATGATTCTATGATAGAAATGAGTTTGTATTGGAATGTTAATTAGGTTTAGCAACGTAGGTGATTAAATATGCTGACTAATTTGTTTTCATATATATATTTCCCATTTCTATTGTAAATAGCAGCTTTGAAACCAACTATGCCTAAAGAATATAAATGATCATATGAAGAAAAACATGCATTATAAAGATCTGAGACTGGTTTGTTCTTTTTAAGATATGGGTGCAGGCAGTAGTATAAAAAGAAGAATTGTCATTGCAAATGGATTACTAAGATTATTTTATTTGACGGAATGTTAGAATAGTAGAAAAGTAATTGCTTCTAAGACTGTGCCCCTGTTTTCAGGTTCATGGTCTTGAAAACTAATTGACAGAATAGCAAAATACATCATGTTCACCATAAGTAGTTTTGTGCTTCATAGATCAGTATGTTTTCTCAAGTTGTAAATTATACTGATACTGGTATTTACACCCATGGAATGATTCTACATTTATGACAGCTGTAATTATTTTGTAGTCCCATTTTTGGATGTATATAAATTCTGTTGGATTGAAAACGAAGACGTCTGCAGTAACTTTGCTATGCTTCTGTAACGTTGCACACTGATCAGTTTATAGGGAGCTTCAGATTGTAGTCATAAGAAGAAACAGGAGTGGGCCTTTTGGTCCATCAACCATTCAGTAAGATCATAGCTAACATGGCCTTAACTCCACTTACCTACCTATCCTTGCTATCCTTTGACTCCATTATAGATCAGAAGTCTAACTCCGCCTTAACTTTTTTATTCATTCACAAGACATGAGTGTTGCTGGCTGGCCAGCATTTAATGCCCACTCCTTGTTTCCCATGAACTGAATGGTTTGCTAGACCATTTCAGAGGACAGTTGAGAATAACTATGTTGCTGTGGGTTTGGAGTTGCGTGTAGGCTAGTCTAAGGAAGGAAATCTCTCATCCTTACCTGAGGGCATTAGTGAAGCAGATGGATTTTTAAACAATGGTTTCATAGAATCTACAGTTCAGAAGGAGGCCATTTGGCACATTGAGTCTGTACAAACAACAATCCTACCCAAGTCCTGTCTTATCCCTGTAGTATCACATATTTACCCTCCTAATCCCCCAACATTAAGGAGCAATCTATCTTGGCCAATCAACCTAACCTGGCACATTTTCATTGTCATCTGTAGATTCTTAATTCCAGATATTTCTATTGAATTCATATTTCAGCATCTGGCATGGAGGGATTCAAACCTGGGTTCCCGGAACATTAGCTGAGTTTTTGGATTAATAATCCAGCAATAATACCACTAGGCCATTGTAAAATGTATTATTTGATGTACATAAATCATGTGTTTGAAAAATGTTTTAAGAAATCGACTGCAATATGTAGATACCCTGAATGTAAGAGACTGTAGTGCAGAAGGAGGTCATTCAACCCATCAAATCTGCACCAACCACAATCCCACTCATGTTCTATCCCTGTAACTCCATGCATTTATCCTAGTTGGTCCCCCTGACACTGAAGGGCAATTTAGCATGGCCAATCCACCTAACCCGTTCATCCTTAGACTATAAGAGGAAACCTGAGAATCCAGAGGAAACCCATGCAGATACGGAGAGAATGTCCACACAGACAGTGACCCAAGTCGGGAATCAAATCCGGGTCGCTGGCGTTGAGGCAGCAGTGCCAATTATAAATGAATAATGTAAATCAGCATCATAAAACTTAATTTTAATTACAAAGCTTTAATCTAGTCTGCTCACCTTGCCTACACCTGTTGAATGTGAAATAATTTTTATGCACTGCTAAACGTGGTGAGAAACTGGGTATTTATGAGGTGAAGGCATGTTTTGCGTGAATTTTATATGGGAAATGTAGCAGTTGCGTATAGACTTGTATTTCTATTACAAACACTATAAATTGTACAATTTCACCTCCTGATTGAGGGGGTTGTATTCAATAGTATTATCTTCAGAATGGGCAGTTTTTGCACGGGAGAGATTTGTAATACAGCAACTTAAGTTTCTGTAGCTACTTTAGTTAGTAAAATATCCCTTTGCAATAGCATTATCAAACATAATTTAAGTGAACCACTCAAGTATATATTAAGGCAGGTGACTGTTAGAAACAGGTTTTAAGGAGTATCTTAAAGGAAGAGAAAGAGTGAGATGGACAAACTTAGGGAGGGAATTCCATAGTTTAGGGCCCAGGCAACTGAAGGCATGACCACCCAAGAGCTCTTCAAATTGGGAATGTTAAAGAGACTGGAATTAGTGAAGCACAGAGACCTTAGAGGGTTACAGAGGCGCAGGATATTAGAGTTAGGGAGGGGGCAAAGCAATGGAACATTTGAATTCTAGGATTAAAATATCAATATTGAGGCATTGCTTGACAGGGGCTACCAATGGCATGGCAAAGGAAGAGAGGGAAGCATACAAGGCCAAGATTAGAAGGGCAAATCCCTTCAGGGAGGGCTAGAGGAGATTTCTGAGGTGAGATAGAGCCTTTATGGGATTTCAGGACAGATCACAATTCAAAATTGTGATGAAAAAACAAGAGTCAATATAGATAGTATGGTGGCACTGCTGCTTCACAGCGTTAGGGATTTGGTTCAGTTCCTGCCTTAGGTGATTGTGTGGTGTTTGCAAGTACTCTCCATGTTTGTGTGGGTTTCCTCCGGCACTACAAAGATCTGCAGGTTAGGTGGATTGGCTGTGCTAAATTTCGCCTTGGTGTCTCAACATGAGGAGGAATAGCCATGATAATGGTTGGGACTATGGAAATAGATGGGTGGAAAGGGCCTGGGTCAGTGCAGACTGAATGGGCTGAATGGCCTCCTGTATGATTAAGAACAAGGACAAAGCAGTTTTGGTACTAAGGAACGTGCCTCTCTCCGTTTCAGTGTTATTAAAGAAAAAAATCCATTTATTTGAGAGTAGCTAATTAATCATTCTGTGAAAACATATATGTAACCAGTTGTTGAGCGGTCAATGTTTATTTCTAGTTTGACAGTGATTTTATTTCCAAAGGTATACTTTCCTGCCTATAAAAATTGAAGTGAATGGAGAATTTCCAAACCGAATTTGTCGGAAAATGCTAACTATTTCACTGATAATATCTATTTGGGATGATCAACAATGAAAGAATCAGAAATAAAACAGCATGTGATGAGGCTTCACTGTTTAAAATGCAAAGATTTCATCATCTAGTTACCTTCATTTCAATCAAGAAACATGTTATTAATTAAAAGTTATTAACTAAATTACTATTTTATTTAACTAAACATTGCTTTTATGGGGTTTTACCTGGGAGAAGGTGCTGTTCCCACTAAACAGTGATTGGTGAAAATACTTTAGAAAAGCAATATGGGAAAATTAGTGGATATATTTTTCATCTGGACGCATATGTATAAATTTGTCAGAGTATTTTTATTGTTTTTTCTCCTTCTGCAGCATTCAACTGAGCTGATTATGCTTCTAGAAACACAGCTCTAACAATGGAATGCAGATGTATCTGTCCTGTGTTTAGAATCACTTGCATACTTAGAAAATTCTTAAATTTCTAATGTGCAGTTGGGTCCCGCAGTAGTGCAGTACGCAGCCATTGAGCATGAGTCCAAGAGTGTGGAGCAGGGGTTGGAGAGTGGTGGTTGAACACTGGCAGCTGACCTCCAGGCAGTTGAGGTGGTTTTCATCATTTCTCTCCCTTGTATAAAATTTGGTTTGAATAAATAGTTCTGTTATTTTCACCTGCGAGTAATTAGTGAGCCTTGCAGTTATTACATTGGCAGCAAGATAAATTGGAACTATAGACACCAGCTCCTGGAATCAAGGGCAGGGAGAAAGTCTGCTGAAGTTTTTTTTTACAAAAGCAATGCCTTTGCAGCAACGTTAAGCAAAAACAATGTCCTTTTTGATTGTTTTGACCCAGCAACTGAAGTTCATGGCCATGAAACACTGGGTTTAGTTTATCGAAAGATCTGCTATTTCTTTGTCACTAATGAAATTACAGGAGAGGACAATCAGCAAGTTGTTCTGCTTACACTATGTGGACCACAGACTTACAATCTCATTAGAAATTTAACATCCCAGAAACTCCAGATACTAAGTCTATTGACCAGTTTGTATCATTGAAAAAGGATCTTTATAATCCCAGAGTATCATCATGCAGCATTTTAAATTTAACTCTACTCTAAGGGATCCAGGGGATTGTGACACAAGCAGCAAGACTAAGAAAATGGGAAGAGCCATGCGAATTTGTGCCATCACTAAGTGATATGCCGTGAAACAGATTAGTTTGTGGCATAAATAGCATAAACATACAGAAAAGATAGATTTAGAACATGATTCAGAAGAGGAATGTATCAATTGAATAATGTAAAAAAAGTAAATCATATTCTATTGTAATAGTATCGATGGTAAACGGGTGGCCACTAGGCATGGAAATGGATACCGGTGTTTCTGTAACTACTGTATGGGATCAGGCGTCCAAATATCTGCACGCAGAATTCAATCTCTAAGTTAACTAATGCAGCAGCTAAATTATGGTTTACAGTTTATTAGAGTCACAAGTAGGTTTACATTAACAGCACAATGAAGTTATTGTGAAAAGCCCCTAGTTGTCATACTCTGGCACCTGTATGGATTAATTGAGGGAGAATTTAGTAGCATGGCTGTTGCACCTAACCAGTGTGTCTTTTGGACTGTGGGAGAAAAGCGGAGCGTCTGGAGGAAACCCACGGGGAGAACGTGCAGACGCCACACAGTGACCTAAGCCAGGAATTGAACCCGGGTCCCTGGCACTGCTAACCATTTTGTCACTCTGCCGTCCTGCAAATTGACCACATACATGGAGAAACCCTAAAAACTTTTGATATACGTCTGTGCCAGGTTATTAGCATCAGCCTTCTCAATTACCAGTTATTGCCGCAAAAGGCTAGGGGCCTCATCTCATAGGACAAGATTGGCCTCAACAAATAAAACTGAATTAGCCAGATACCATAGTATATCTGAACTTAACGAGACGTTTTAAAAAAAAATTTTCAAAATGAATTGGGCAGAATTTAGTGAGTCAAGGCTAAAATCTCCATTAATTTAGATGCAACCCCAAAATTTTTTGAAGATCACCCAGCACCTTATGCTTTGCATCAAAAGACAGAAATTAAACGTATGGAAAAATTAGAAGTCATTAGGTCAGTATAGTTTTCTGAATGGTCTGCCCCCCTCATGCCCATGCTGGAATCGGACATTTGTCAAGCTTGGCTGTTTCTTTGATAGTAAATTTGTCATCCCCACAAATGTGGACAGTCCTGTTCAATTCCAAAACTTGAGGTTCTTTATGCGAAATTAGTGGGAATCTGAATACATACAAAACAAAGCTAGCCATGAGCCATGTGTTTCAGCAATTGGAATTGGGTGGGGATTCAAGAAAATACACCTGATCATGTTTTGGTGTGTCTTCATGCGCTATTTTCAATGCACTATGGAAAAAATGAGACACACAAAAAATAATAGTATTTCTGAATAGTGATTTAATGACAGGAGTTAAGTTGTGCAGAAGGGCCTTGTCCGTGCTGTAAACATTGACACATGACTGAATTTCCCAAGAAAAGCATTTGGCAAACCTCCAGGAGGTGCTTAAGAGATTGAATGAGATGGGGTGCGACTTAAAAAAGAGGCGTACCTTTCAGGCCCATGAGGTGACTTAGCTTGTATTTAAAGTTGATGCCAAGGGACTACATCCTTTAAAAAAAATAGTAAAAGCTATAAAGGAAGAACCACCACTTATAGATGTGTAAAATCTGAAATCCCTTTTGGGCATGGTTAATTAGTATGGCCAGTTTATACCAAATTTATCAACAGTGCTGGCACTGTTACATCTGCCTGGTGTTGGAGCAAATCACAAAGAAACCTGACAGAAATTAAATTTGTTTTACAATCTTCAGACTGGTTAGTTCATTTCAGCCCAAAGAGAGAGAATTCTAACGTATGATATTTTGACATAGGGGTGCTGTTGTCTTATGAAATGGAAAATGGTGTAGAATAAGGTATCACTTGTCAAGAGGAAATACTCCCACATTAAGAAAGAGGGCTTAATCGTCATTCCCAGAATTAAAAAGTTTCATTAATGATGTCACATTAATGATCATCAATCATAAGCCATCATTAGGGTTATTTCACAAGGACAAACATATTCCTATTATACCGTTTAGAGCCCAGTAGCAAACTTGACTTCAAGCAGAAATGAGATACCTAGACCAACGTAGATCCCCAGAGTTGCCTTAAATCAAATCACCACCCAGAGGACCACAAGAAATCCTGTTAACTATGTTGGAAATGCTGCCGGTATCCTGAAAACAGATTTGGAATTGCATTCAGACCCAGTCCTGTCCAGAACAAGGCAGATGGTCCTCCACGGATGGCACTTTGACAACTTGGACCAATTCAAGCTTTTCAATTCTACAAAGAAGAACTGAACTTGAGGGTAGAGTATTACTGTGAGCATCTAGAGTAGAAGTTTCAGCCCAGCAAGACGAATGTTACTGCACAAGTTACACAATGTGCACCCAGGTCAGATCAAAATGAAGATGCTCTGAACTTGGTTGCTGGGCATTGACTAGGATGTTGAAAATCTAGTTAAGCATTGTGATCAATGCCAAACATCCTTCAGCTCTCTTGAACCCATGGGAGCAGCCTGGCCAACCTTGGGCATGATGACATTAGGGTTTTGCAGATCCCATTATGGGCACTATATTCCTGGTTATTGTTGATGGCCAGGACTTGGAGGAGTCCAAGAAGCTTGATATTCTTGAAATGAGAACAACGACATCATCTATAACTTTTGAGGTCTTCGATGCTCGTGGCCTGCCAGAGGTTTTGGTCTCTGATAATGGCACTGCCTTTATATAGACAGAGTTTCAGCATTTTATGCAAAATAATGGAATAAAAGACATGCACAGCACTCTATCACCCAACCGTAAATGGCTTAGCAGGAAGAGCTGTAAAGGCATTCAAATCAGTGATGAAAAAACAGCCATTATGATTGAAGCTTGCCAAATTCCCCCTTTCTTACAGGACAACACCACACATTACTATAGGGTATCCCCTCACACAGTGACTAATGGGGAGGTTACTCTGGACCAGATTTGACTTAGTGTTCCCAATTTAGTGGGTAAGGTGGAAATGTAACAAGGTGTACAAAGAGATATCATGATTTTATTAAGAGTTATTGGTCATTTGAGGTAGATGACTTAGTATTTGTCAGAAACTTTAATTTACGTCCAGCTTAGGTTCTCAGGGAGATTGTAACAAAAACAGGCCAAGTGTCTTACTTGTTGACCTCCAAGAAAGGAAAGTATAGAAACGTGTAGACCACATCAGGAAGAGAGAAACTAACACAGTACAAGCAAAGGAAGTTCTAGCAGCACCTACCAGCCTTCCTGCAATGGTGCCAGGCTCGATGGGACTGGTTATTTAGAGGAAGGCCCCTGTGTTGTTCCAGTGGGAGCTGGAGCAGATGTCTGCATTAATCCACCTTCTGAAATTGCAAACCACTTAACTGCTGCGCAAGGCATTACTACCTTAACTGAGGCATACCTGCCCAGCTGAGAAGTTCTCGGAGAATTTGGAAGTCTCCTGACGGACTAAAATTTGGAGACTGTATTGCATTACCCAACCATTTTTAAATATTATTGTCTATTTTTGTAAATGGTTGTCTGTTCAGAAATAGGGTAGTAAAGAACTTAAACAGGGAGGGAGATGTAGTAGTGCAGCAGACCATGTAGTGCATTGATTAAGCACTAGTCCAAGTACTTAGCAGCAGTGGAGTGTGTGTCCAAGCTCACAGAACAGTGGTTGAGCATTGGCAGTTGACCCCCAGAGTGTTGAAGAATCGCCCTCCCTTGTGCAAAATTTGGTTTCCAGTTTCCAGTTTCGTGAAGGGCATACTGGTAATGATGTGGCTAAAGGAACTTAATCCTATTGATTTGTGTAATTTGATTTCTGGAGCCTTTTTAAAAAAAAACATTTACTCCGTTCTTAAAGTTAAAAACCTGTGCAAAACAGACCCTAATCCAAAATTCAAATTGAATCCCTTCATGGTCCTCAGAAGAGAGACACAAGATCCAAATCACAAGAAAAGGCATTGAATCCCTTCTTGGGCTTGATCTTAACCAAAAGGCTGAGAAGCACACCCCTGCCAGGTGACCATTAACTCTGCCCTGCCAGTTAAGGCTTTGAAGTCGGGTTATTTTTGTGTGAGCACAGATTTTAACAATGTGTTTAATCTTTCTCAAAAACTTAACATCCCATCAGGCTCAAGTAACATTCAGTTTTAATAGGTCAATTATTGGTGTTGTACTGAAGCCCTCCAAGCTGGAGAAGGTCAGGAGCAGGTGGTTAAATCACTAACTTGAAGGAAATTTGCTGCAGTGCAGAGTAGGCTTATAAGGATGTCATTATAGTTCTCGTTACTCATTTCTTGTATTTGCTTTGCTGATCTGCATGAGACAAGGATATGATCCATGCTAGATTGTCAGGAGTGGAACATTTCTGTATGTATCTCTGACTCTGTTATTAAATTGCTCCTTTTATAAGCCCAATGAGTATTGCTGTGGAAATTGCTCTTAATTCTAGTACATGTACATTGGACACGTGGATAAAGCAGCTTGAGCATCATGCCCTAAATTCTTTGCGTAATCTAGATTGTATGATTGTTCTTTGGGTATTAGCAAGTGGAGATTTTACTTTCTACATAGAGAGAATAAAGGTCATGGAGGTTTACAGCATGGAAACAGGCCCTTTGGCCCAACTTGTCTATGCTGTTCATTTTTTTTTAAACCCATAAGCTAGTTCCAATTGCCTGCATTTGGCCCACATCTCCCTATACCCATCTTTCCCATATAACTGTCTAAATGCTTTTAAAAATTCAAAATTGTACCCACGTCTACTGTGGGTACAGTAGACTTTCATGTATGTAGGTAGAGTCTACTTGCATGTAGGTAGAGCAAGCAATTCAAGAGTCTTTTCACACTTTCATCTGTGTGAAAAAGTCGCCCCTCTGAGTATTACGGTTGGTGCAGACTTGATGGGCTGAATGGTCTTCTGCATTGTCGGGATTCTAACCTATAACAGAGAGCACAGATTTAAAATAATTTGTAAAAGAAGTAAATGTGATGCAAGAAAAAAAGATCAGAGTGGTTTGAGTCTGGAATGTTCTGCTGAAAGATTGGTGGAGGCATTCGAGAGGACATTGTTTCTATTCAAATTAACATCCAATGTGCAGGGAACACAGAAAAAAGATAATGGAATGGTACTAAATCATGATGCTGATTTAAGGAGGCAGTACAGAATGATGGGCCAAATGGCTTCCTTCTGCGCTGTAACAATTCCATTAATCTGTAAAGAGGTTATATAATACAAGAGGATGGTTTTGAGAGAAGAAACCAGCAGAAACTGTTTCCACTGGAAGAAAAGTCAGTAATAGAAGAAAGAAATATAAACTTGTCAAAAGAACCCAGAGGCAAGGTGAGAATTCTTTTTTAAACAAAGCAATTTTTGTAACAATCTGCAAAACACTGCCTGTAAGGATGATGGAAGCAGATCCATTTGCAATTTTCAAAAAAGAATATATTCTCAAAGAACAAAATGCTGGGCTGTGGGGAAGAGACTAAGTAGTTACTTTGAACAGTCAGCACAAACTAAAGGCACCAAATAACCGTCTATACTTTATTTGAAGAATAGGAATTCCAATACATTTTTTCTTAGGATCAGACAAATTACAGCTCAGCAGTTACAATACTTAGCATGAAAAAGCAACAAAAGTCAGTTTGGAACAAAGAAGCAGTACAGAACTTGTGTCACCACAGCAGTACCTTGTGAAACTATGCAAATAACTTAATGGGTTGCAGAAATGAAAAAAACGTCAATGCACATTGTCCCACAAGAAATCCACAGAAAAATAGAATTAATCTTTAAAATACTTGTCGGTTTTTGACTACTTTTTTTTAAAAAAGGTGTTAATTGTTGATATACAAACTTGAGTGTACTGATGTAAGCAATATGGTAAGTTAGCATGTAGGTAGAGCAAGCAATTCAAGAGTCTTGTGATGGAGTGGCTAGTGTCCCTGCTTCTGAGCCAGGACCTTAACCTCTAGGACCAAGTGAAGGAAGCTGCATTCATTACGTGGCCAACAGGTTGAGTATCAACCTGCAAAATCCTTCCTCTATGCCAATCAGAGATAGTAAAGTGGGAGACCCCTGGTCAGTCATGCTTGATGTAGAGTGGCTGCCCTCAAGCTTTGGTGACAGGCTAGCAACCTGTTCCAGAAAATATTAGCCATAGAAACAGATGAAAGTCTTCCTTATGCACCATTAAGTGCAGGAAGACAAATGATAATAATAAGAAAACCAAATGGTGTTTGGGGGTCATAATATATGAATAAAGAAGTCCTGTTATAACTGAGACCACGCTTGGAGAACTGTGCACAGCCTAGCCTCCATTTCTAAGGACGGATATAATTGTCTTAGAGATGATACAAAGAAGGTTCACTACGTTGGCTGATTGGTTCCTGGAATAAGGGATGTGCCCTTTGAGGAAAGGCTGAATAAATGGGGTCTATATTCCATGGAGTTGGGAAGAATGAGAGAATTTCATTGAAACAAACAAGATTCTGAAGGGGTTTGGGAATGATGAACAGCAAGAGGTGCTTCCCCTGACAAGAGAAGTAGGACCACAGTTAGCACAGCCTCAGATTAGCAGCTGATCACTTAGGACTGAGGAGAGGAGAAATCCTCACACTGAAAGCCGTGAGAATCTTAGGAAGTCTCTGTCTCAGGGGATTGTGGATGCTCCAATCCTGAGGCAGACAGATGTTTGATCCTTTTGAGATTCAAGGACTGGCAGGACAGTGGAGTTGAGGCAGAAGACGACCATGGTCGTTTGAATGACTTAAGCTTGGAGGGGCCTGCTCACATTTCATCTGGAGATGCAATGAAATACATCTATTACATAGTTTCCAACTCAGTACAAAATAATCTGTCTTCTCGATGTTTCAGGCAAATTAAATATAATTTAGTTACATTCTCAAAATGTCTGCGTTATAATGAAAGGCTGGATAAACCGAGACTTTTGTTTCTGGAGCATAGGATGCTTAGGAGTGATTGTATAGAGAGCTATAAAATAATGAGGGGCACAGATCAGCTCGATAGTCAACGTCTTTTCCTAAAGGTAGAGGAGTCTTAGAGGTTTAAGGTGAGAGAGGAGAGATACAAAAGTATCTCAGATCCCACCCAGGCTCTATTTCTGTAACCCCATATATTTACACTGCTAATCCCCTGACATTAAGGTCAATTTAGCATGTCCAATCAACCTAACCCGCACGGCTTTGGACTGTAGGAGGAAACCAGAGAGCCCGGAGGAAGCCCAGGAGGCATAGGGAGAACGTGCAAACTCCACATCGACAGTGACCCGAGGCTAGAATTGCACCCAGCTTCCTGACGCTGTGAGGCAGCAGTGCTAACCACCGTGTCACCGTGGCAACCTACACCCATCGGGGCGGCACGGTAGCACAGTGGTTAGCACTGCTGCTTCACAGCTCTAGGGATCTGTGTTTGATTCTGTGTGGAGTTTGCACGTTCTCCTTATGTCTGCTTGGGTTTCCTCTGGATGCATCGGTTTCCTCCCACGGTCCAAAGATGTGCGGGTTGGGTTGATTGGCCATGCTAAAATTGCCCTTAGTGTCCTGAGATGCATAGGTTAGAGGGATTAGTGGGTAAATATATTGGGACATGGGGGTAGGGCCTGGGTGAGATTGTATTGGTGCAGACTTGACAGGCCTCCTACTGTGTTCTTCATCTTTCTACGAGCAGGGACAGCTTTTCCTATCAACTCTGTCTATCTTGACCTTCTCTACTCTTGGTTTCTCTAATCTCTACATTCCTCATAGCAATATCTCCTCTGCATTTATATTTGAAGTCTTAATTCACTATCAATATGTTCCCAGAAGTGAAAAATATTCTCCAGTTGGAGCCTAACTACCATGTTTAAGTCTGTTCTATAGGTCTTTACATCAGTAGTGCTGTGCTAGTAATGTTTTGTGAGAGAATGATGAGTATCATAGCACTTTAAGAGGGCTATACTATAGAATTTAAATTCACTTGCTATGTGCACATATAAGTTTATGATGTTCATTGGGGAGATGGTTGCACATTGGATATGTCGCAGGGTTAATAATCCAGAGACTCAGGCTAATGGTAGCTGATGAAATTTAAATTCAGTTAACAAGATCTGGAATTGCTAGTCTCAGTAATCATTGAATGTTGTTCACTTTAAGTTCAGTTTTAGTTTCCCTTAGGGAAGGAAATCCAGATCCACAACATTGTGGTTGACTCTTAAATGCTCCTAGAGCCCCTGAAATGGCCTAGCAAGCCACTCAATTTGAGACCCTTTTGCGATGGGAAACAAATGCTGGCCTTGCTAATAACACTCACATGCTGAAGGAATAAAAAAAATCTTTGTGTCCTGATTTATTACCTAATCACAAATTTTCAAAGCTTTTGCACAGGGCTAGCTAGCAGATAAGAGATGCAAGTGCTGAAAGAAATGAGTTTCTTTATTGCCGTAACATGGATTGTGTTTTGAACACCAGTCAGTATATTACTCAATTCCGTTCTTCTTTTGTCTTCTGATAAAGAACTGAATTGTAATGTCTGAATGTGCCAGGTGCATCAGATACGGGGAATGGTTGAGAACTCTGGGTCTGTACTTGTTGGAGTTTAGAAGAAAGAGGTGGGGGGGAATCTTATTGAAATTTACAGGTACTGCGAGGCCTGGATAGAGTAGAAGTGGAGAGGATGTGTCCACTAGTAGGAAAACTTAGAACCGGAGAGCCAGAAAATTAGAACCTCAGGCTAAAAAGACGATCCTTTAAAACAGAGATGAGGAGGAATTTCTTCAGCCAGAGAGTGGTGAATCTGTAGAACTCTTTGCCGTAGAAGGCTGTGGCGGCCAAATCATTGAGTGCCTTTAAGATAGGGATAAGTAGGTCTTGATTAATAAGTGGATCAGGTGTTATGGAGAAAAAAAAACAGGAGAATGGAGTTGAGAAAAATATTAGCCATGATTGAATGGCAGGGCAGATTTGATGGGTCCTGCGGCCTAATTCTGCTCTTATGTTTTATGGTCTTAAAGAGAACTATTGTAGTTAAAAGTTTTTAATTAGCCGTCTGCAGCATGTTATTGTAAAGATGCAGATTTTAGTATTTTAAAATTGAAATGTCTTTTAATGCTAATCTATCCTCTTTTTAAGGAGACTGTCACATCAAGTACACTTGCATGTTCTGAAAACAACACTACAGATGTCTTGCAGTTTGAAGTGCAGCAGGAAGTAACCAGTACCAGTGTGTCAAATGCTATGATAACCCAAACAGACTGCATCACTTCGATAGATAAGCCTGTTAATGATGGAAAGCTAGTAAAAGGTAATAATAAAACTATAAACGTGTTTCTTGAGATTTTAAGAAAATGCAAGAGGTGGAGTTGTAAGTTTAACCACAAAGGTCCATATAAATAGATCTGTCATCTATAAAAAGAGTATGCTGAGTGCACAAATTGGTTATTAGGATGTTACCAGGACTTAATAGTTTGAGTTATAAGGAGAGGCTGGATAGACTGGGACTTTTTCCCCTGGAGTGTAGGAGACTTGGGGTGATTTGCTCCCTTGGAGCAGCACGGAGAGGCAGCAATTTGGGAGAGCGTGAAGTTTGAGTGTTAAGTAGTTTTTAACTTTTCTCTTTGTTTAAAATAGCGAGCGGGGGTAGTTTTTGCCATTTTTATTTAAACTAACTGGAAACCAGAAGTCGTCATTAGGACGCTGCCAGCAGTTGTAGTTTTCTCCCTCTCTATAAATTGGTACAGAGAGGAAACCCGATACTCTACACAGGTAGAGTATCCCACCCTCCCCCCTCCTCTAACCTAATAATAAAAGTGTGTGGGAAGTTTTTTTTTTCTCTCCTGGAAATTAAAGTATCAGGGATGGCAGTGCAGGCAGTACGTTGCACCTCCTGCGGTATGTACGAGGTGAGGGACACCAGTAGTGTTCCTGCTGATTACACCTGCAGGAAATGTGCACATTTGCAACTCCTTGAGGATCGTGTTAAGGAGCTGGAGCTGGAATTAGTGGAACTCAGGATAATTCGAGAGGTTGAGGAGGATATTGGCAGGAATAACAAAGAGATAGTCACTCCTAAAAGTGATTCTTGGGTAACTATTAGGAGGAGGGGTAAGAAGCAATCGGGTAGACAATCCCCTGGGGCTGTTCCCCTCCAAAACAAATTTTCTGTCTTGGAAGCTACAGTTGAGGAAGAATCAACTGGAGAGGACCAAAGGGAGCAGGTCTCTGGGGGTGAGCCTGCTGAGAATGCTCAGGTGGGTAGGGGGAATAAGAGATTGGGCCTAGTAATTGGAGACTCCATAGTTAGAGGGACAGATAGGAGAGTAAATAGTAATAAAAGTGACTCAGGGCTGGTGTGTTGCCTCCCAGGGGCTGGGGTCCAGGATGTCGCAGATCGGGTTTTTAAGATCCTTAAGGGAGAGGGGAGTCAGCCCCAAGTCATAGTTCATGTAGGGACACATGATATAGGAAGGACGAGGGAAGGGGATATTAAACAGAAATTTATGGAGTTGGGGTGGAAGCTTAGGGCCAAAACTGGCAGAGTGGTTATCTCTGGACTCTTGCCTGTGCCAAGGGATAGTTTAGAGAAGAACAGAGAGAGGGAATGTTTGAACTCGTGGCTGCGGGGATGGTGCAGGAGGGAGGGGTTCAGGTTCCTGAACAATTGGGACTCATTCTGGGATAGGTGGGACCTCTACAAGAGAGATGGTCTACACCTGAACCAGAGGGGAACTAATATCTTAGGGGGAAAATTTGCTAAGGCTATGCAGGGGGCTTTAAACTGATTCAGGGCAGGGGTGGGATCCTAAGTAGTTTGGGTGCTAAGAGGGATGAGAGTAAGGGGGTCATAGAGGAAAGCTGTAAAACACAGCAGCGTACGGATGGGGTAGGGCATGGTTTGAAATGCGTATACTTTAATGCAAGGAGTTTTCGTAATAAGGGGGAGGAACTTGCAGCTTGGACCAGTACCTGGAACTTCGATGTTGTGGCCATTTCAGAGACTTGGGTAGAGCAGGGACAAGAATGGATGTTGCAGGTTCCGGGGTTCAAATGCTTTAGTCGGAGTAGAGAAGGAGGTAGAAGGGGGGGAGGAGTGGCATTATTAGTCAAAGACTGTATCACAGTGACAGAAAAGAAGTTTGATGAGGACTTGTCTGTTGAGGTAGTATGGGCTGAGATTAGAAACAGGAGAGGAGAGGTCACCCTGTTGGGAGTCTTTTATAGACCTCCTAATAGTTCTAGAGAGGTGAGGAAAGGATTGCAAAGTCAATTCTGGTCAGGAGTGAAAGTAATAGGGTAATTGTTATGGGGGACTTTAACTTTACTAATATTGATTGGAATAGCTATAGCTCTAGCTCGTTAGAGGGGTCAGTTTTCGTACAAAGTGTGCAGGAAGGTTTTTTGACTCAGTATGTAGATAGGCCAACTAGAGGTGAGGCTACGTTGGATTTGGTGCTGGGCAATGAGCCAGACCAGGTGTTAGGCTTGGAAGTTGGTGAACATTTTGGTGATAGTGACCACAATTCGGTTACGTTCACCTTAGTGATGGATAGGGATAGGCATGAAGCTGGGGGCAGTAGTTATAGCTGGGGGAAGGGTAATTATGAGGCCATCAGGAGAGAATTAGGGTGCATAGATTGGACTAGGAAACTACAGGGACTGGGAACATCTGGAATGTGGAGCTTATTCAAGGAGCAGCTGCTGCGAGTCCTTGATAAGTATGTCCCTGTCAGGCAAGGAGGAAATGGTCGAGTAAGGGAACCTTGGTGTACGAAAAAAGTTGATTCGCTGGTTAAAAGGAAAAAGGAGGCTTATGTCAGGATGAGGCTTGAAGGCTCGGTTAGTGCAATGGATAGCTATAGATTAGCCAGGAGGGAGCTAAAGAGTGAATTGAGGAGAGCTAAGAGGGGACACGAGAAGACTTTGGCTGATAGGATTAAGGAGAATCCTAAAGCTTTCTTTAGATATGTTAAGAATAGAAGATTGGTTAGGGCAAGATTAGGGCCAGTCATAGACAGCAGTGGGAAGTTGTGCGTGGAGCCTGAAGAGATTGGAGAGGCACTGAATAAATATTTCTCTTCGGTATTCACGCAGGGAGATGTAAATGTAGTTATGGAGAACACTGAGGTACAGGGTTGCAAACTGGAAAGTATTGAAGTAGATAGGGAGGATGTGCTAGATATTCTTGAGGGTTTGAAGTTGGATAAGTCCCCTGGGCCGGACGGGATTTACCCTAGGATTCTCTGGGAGGCAAGAGAGGAGATTGCAGAGCCTCTGGCTCTGATCTTCAGGTCGTCGTTGGTTACGGGTGTGGTTCCGGAGGACTGGAGGATAGCGAATGTGGTCCCATTGTTCAAGAAGGGGAAGAGAGACCTTCCAGGGAATTATAGGCCAGTGAGTCTTACTTCTGTTGTGGGCAAAGTATTGGAGAGAATTATTAGGGATAGGATTTATAGTTATTTAGAGAGAAATGAATTGATTGGGGATAGTCAGCATGGTTTTGTGAAGGGTAGGTCGTGCCTTACTAACCTCATTGAGTTTTTTGAAAAAGTGACCAAAGAGGTGGATGGGGGTAAGGCGGTTGATGTGGTATATATGGACTTTAGTAAGGCGTTTGATAAGGTGGCCCATGGAAGACTTCTGCAGAAAATGCAGATGTATGGGATAGAGGGTGATTTAGCTAATTGGATTAGGAATTGGCTAGCAGATAGAAGACAGAGGGTGGTGGTTGATGGGAGATATTCATCGTGGAGTTCGGTGACAAGTGGTGTACCTCAGGGGTCTGTTTTGGGGCCCCTGCTGTTTGTAATTTTTATAAATGATCTGGATGAGGGTATTGAAGGATGGATTAGTAAATTTGCAGATGACACTAAAGTCGGTGGAGTGGTAGATAGTGAAGAGGGGTGTTATAGTTTGCAGAGAGACTTGGACAAGTTGCAGAGCTGGGCCGAGAGGTGGCAAATGGAGTTTAATGTGGAAAAGTGTGAGGTAATGCACTATGGCAGGAATAATAAATGTGTAGAGTATAGGGCTAATGGTAGGATTCTTAGTAGTGTTGATGAACAGAGGGATCTTGGTGTGTATGTGCATAGATCCCTGAAAGTAGGCAGTCAAGTCGAGAAGGTTGTTAAGAAGGCATATGGAGTCTTAGCTTTTATTGGTAGGGGGATTGAATTTCGGAGCCGCAACGTCATGTTGCAACTGTACAAAACTCTAGTGCGGCCGCACTTGGAGTATTGTGTGCAGTTCTGGTCCCCACATTATAAGAAAGATGTGGAGGCATTGGAGAGGGTACAGAGGAGGTTTACCAGGATGTTGCCTGGTAAGGAGGGCAGGTCTTATGAGGAGAGGCTGAGGGATTTGAGGTTGTTTTCGTTAGAAAGAAGGCGGCTAAGAGGAGACCTTATTGAAACATATAAGATGATTAGAGGTTTAGATAGGGTGGACAGTGATAGCCTTTTTCCTAGGATGGAGAAAGCTAGCACGAGGGGACACAGCTTTAAATTAAGGGGTGATAGTTATAGGACGGATATCAGAGGTAGGTTCTTTACCCAAAGGGTGGTTCGGGAGTGGAATGCCCTGCCTGCAGCAGTTGTAGATGCGCCAAGTTTGGTGGCGTTTAAGAGGTTAGTTGATAAGTATATGGAAGAGAAGGGAATGGTTTAGTTTGGAGGGGCATTGCTTTTTATATTGGTCGGCGCAACATCAAAGGCCGAAGGGCCTGTTCTGTGCTGTAATGTTCTATGTTCTATCTTATAGACGTCTATAAAATAAGGAGAAGTATAGATAAGCCAGGTAGTTAATATCTTTTCCTAAACTTAGAGGGGCCTAGAACTAGAAGGTATAGGTTTAAATTGAGAGGGAGAGATACAAAAGGGTCCAGTGGAGCAAGTTTTTTCACACACAGGGTGGTGAATGTCTGGAACGAGCTGCCAGAGGTAGTAGTAGAGGCGGGTACAATTTCATCATTTAGACAGTTACATGGGTAAGATGGGTGTAGGGGGATATGGGCCAAACGTGTGCAATTGGGACTAGCTTAGTGGTTAAAAATGGGCAGCATGGACAAGTTGGGCTGAAGAGCCTGTTTCCATGCTGTAAAGCTCTATGACTGTACGCAGAAGTGTTCCCATCCAAACCTTATCCTGTCTGTTTATTCAAATGCTGACGGATGTGTTGCATGTAATACGCATTTTCTGCGTTATTTACATCAATTCAGTTTTAACATGTTGCACTCAAAAAAAAATTGAATGCTAATGCTATTGAGTACATTTTATGCAGAGGAATGAAATTGAAGTTGAGGTAGTCAAGTAAGTCTGAGCTTTGATGTACTGTGCATGCTATATCTTCATTATTCTTTAGTAAAATGATGCTGAATATATTTGATTTTGAAAGCTATTTACTCATAGACTTTGTGCGTTTGTTGTACCAAATATTCTAGGCACCAAAGAAAACCAGTACTATACATTTATTGCATTCTGAAAAGTATATACATTTTCAGCACTGTTTGAATTAATACTTCTATAGGTTTTAAAGATGTGGGTGTGGGAAATATTTTTCATTTATATTCTGAAAATTTTCCTCATAGCGTCTTTTGCACCAATAAGTTTTGCAATTAAAGCAAAAGAAAACGACATGCTCCCACTTGAGAAAAAGCGAGTAAAACTTGACGATGATAGTGATGAGGACCGTGATGTGCAAGAAACATCCAACATTGATTCAACCAAAGAAATGGTGTCTACCCTTCCTCCAGAGGAGAAGAAGCCCCAGCTCACTGCAGAGGAAATTGAGGCTAAGCAAGGTATGGTTATGCTCTTTGCACTTGTGATTTATTCAATTGGGAAATTGTTACTTTGATTTAAATAGGATTCATTTATAGCCTAGCAAAGACCTATAATTGTCTTCCATGTTTCGATTTCCACACGTTAATTGTACTTAGGTGTACCCACTTATCTTTGTGGATTACTGTAATTGCATGCAATGAATCACGTGCGCGCGCGCACAGTGTTGATCAAGGATACTGCACAGCTTTAATCTGAACCATTGCTTGCAGCATCATTCTTACAATTTAGGATGAGTGTAATGTTGGAGCTCCACCAGACTGACACCTCATTTGTAGGTATGCTGCTCCTGGCATGGTCTCTTAAACTGCTCATTTCACCAGGGAGGATATGTCAGGCTGAAAACGAATTTTAGATCGTGGTGGAATTTTCTGCAGCTGATGGTCCACAGAACTCATGGATGCCTGTTTTAGAACTGGTGAATCCCCAGTGCGTGATGGCTATCGGGGAGATTTTGTTAAAAATAAACTGTCCTGAGTGCTTTCAGAAAACTGATTTTTCTAGGTGTTTTTCATCTGAAAGAAATTGAGGTTTACAGCATGGAAACAAGCCCTTCGGCCCATTTTGTCTATGCCCCACTGTTTTTACTACTAAACTAGTCCCAATTGTCTGCATTTGGCCCATATCCACTTATACCCATCTTATCCACGTAACTGTCTAATTGCTTTTTAAAAGACAAAATTGTACCCACTACCTCTGGCAACTCGTTCCAAAAACTTACCACCCTCTAAGTGAAACAGTTGTCCCTGTGAACACATTTGTATTCTTCTTCCTCACCTTAAACCTATGCCCTCTAGTTTTAGACCCCCTACCTTTGGAAAAGATGTTCACTACCTACCTTATCTGTGTCCCTTATTATTCCATAGAACTCTGTAAGATCAGCCCGTCTACACTGCAGGGAAAGAAGTCTTCATCCAGCCTCTTCTTATAACTCAATCCATCAAGTCCTAATAGTATCCTAGTACATCTTTTCTGCACTTACTCTAGTTTAATAATATCTCTTTTATAATAGAATTGGAAACAATGGAACAGTTTTTTTTGACTGCGTTTTGATTTTTTTTAATTTGTTTATGGGATGTGGTTTTGCAGATTAGGCTAGCATTTGTTTCCAGTCCCTAATTGCTCTTGAGCGGTTTGATATAACTGAGTGGCTTGTTGGGCCATTTGAGAGGGAAGTTAGGAGTCCACCACATTACTGTAGACCTGGAGTCCCATGTAGGCAAGACCAAATAAGGATGGATAATTTTTTTCCCAAAAGGACATTAGTGAACCAGTTGGATTTTTATGACTATCGATAATGGTTTCATGGATACCATTTGACTTTTAATATCAGACCTTTATTGGACTCAAATTCCATCATTTATCATAGTAGGAATTGTACCCTGCTCCCAGAATAATTTATCCTGGACCTCTTGATTACTAGGCCATCAACTGCCTCCCCATATGTGCTTAGTTTTAATGTTCCTTCAAAGACAAAATTGTGCATGAAACAAAATTTCTAAAATCTCTTTAAAATTGTAATTACTCTTAAATGGTATGTTCACCTCATTTGATATGACCTGTAATTTTTTTAATTTAGTTCTCATTTTAAGGTCTGGAATTCAGCCCTTACTTTTACATTCCCATTCAAAATTCCCATGTCCATAATTATATCAAGAACAACCTTAGTAAACCTGCTACACTGTAATTGTATGCACTTATAAGCATACCTATACTGACAGGAGGATGTGTTTACAGTGTGGCAAGTTTACAATTTCCATTATAAATGTGGACATTAGAATTTGTAATTGGAAGTTGATATCATTTATATGCAAACATATAGGTTGTAGTTATAGATGTTTCAAGAATTTAAGCAGCACATGCTACAGGCATATAAAATAGAAGCAGAAGTATGCTATTGGGCCTCTCAAGGCTATTCTTTCAGTAAGATCACGGCAATCTGCAGTGATTTGAAGTACATACTGTAGATACATTTACAAGTCTGTTCGCAGTACATTTCTCCATGTGTCTCTAAAGAGCAAATTGAGAACATGTAGTACAATTATCCTACATACTGAGATTTGGCGATGCTAATCTCTCTCATACCATCTGCCCTAATCTTAAATTTAGCTTTTGGAAATGGAACTGCGTTTATTTCCCACTTGCACTGAACTGACTTTAATTAAAGAGTAAGAATGTCTCTTAACTATTTGTGATTGATTTATGATGAAAAAGATGGATAAAATCGTTTAAGTATGATCCCAGAAGCACTATAATAAAAACAGACAGATTTTTTGCTTGCTTGATAGTCAGAGGTCAGATGTACCCTCCAAAATATGCTACTGGACCCCTAAGAAGTCCCAACCCAGTGACTTTGTGGGAATTGCTGGGAAGTTTGAAATTCCAAAGGACAATTCCCCTGCTCCACTGGAGCCTCTTAAAAAAAAAAAGACCCCAACTCTGAATTAGAGTCAGAGACTTTGGACAGTTTGAATGTACTTAGCTCAATAGTTAGCCAAGAAATGCTGGACAGATTAAAACGCAGTCAGTATGTGACCAGAGTGACAACAGAACGGATCCCTTCCCTCCGCCCCCATATGCTAACATCCCCTGACCCCAATTCTCATTCGTGATCCTCTTGACTACTCCATGTCCCACAACATCTCCTCTCTGACTCGCTTTGACCCCCCCCTTTTCCCCAATTGGGGCCTCTCCGGACTGTTCCCCCACTCTGAATCCTCCCAAACATTGTCATGACTCATCCAACTGCACCTCCTGTCTCCCAGTACCTCATAGTGAAACCCCAGCAAGCTTACCACCCTACTCCACATCCACTCCCCTTACCCAATTGAACCTTTCATCCAATTAACCTGCTCCATTACCTCACCTCTTTATCATGTCCCTGTGCTCCCTTGCTCTGCTCTGCTCTGCTGTGTTCTCTTAATCCATGCCACCCCTTGGCTCCCTTGGTCCAGCCCCACTGTGGCCCCCTTATCTCTCACCATAACTTTCCAATCTCTTCATTTACCTGAATAATCAATTCAGTTCAGGCACTCCCTTTCTAACAGTACTATGACTGTAGCTAGATACACCAAATGGACCTAAGTACTTCAAGAGGGCAGCTTGCTACCACTATCTCTAGGGCAACTCAGAATGAGCAACAAAAACCAAACCTTGCCAGCGGTACCCTCATGTAAGAATTAAAAATGAGGGCATGGATTCTCTCCCCTGCTCCCTCTGAAGTTTTCTGCACTGACTGAGTTCTGCAGGCTCCTGGAACAGAACTTTGCCCTAATAAATTGCAGGTGCAATTTTTTGTCTGATCAGGTAGAGGGGGGATGTTCCAGCTGGAAGATTCAGGCCATTGAATTTGATTCTTTCATTCCCCAGAGAACCTAATTCCACACTTGCAGAATTAAAGAAAACAATCCCAAAAATATTCATCAGAAATTTCAGGAATCTCATGTGATGGAAATATTAACATAGTTTGTGAAATATAAGGCTGCTTATTTATAAAGCTGACCTAATGCAATTCAGCATTGCATTTAATTGCTGTGCTGTTAATTAGATTGTTTGTTCATGCAGAGGGTGACTGGTATTTTATTTAATATCCTAAAACCGATATGTTGAAGTTGAGTAATGACAAAGTTCAGGCATGTATTATCTTAATCTACATAATGTGAGATTTAAATGTTTGGAATTCCTTATGTTTTACCAGTAGGGTATTAAAGAATTACTTTTATTGTTACAGTGGATAATGACGATTTATTGTTGCTAGTCCAGTATATATTTAGCCTGAAACTATTTCCAATTGGAAACCGTGAAGAACCATTTAATGATCTATTGACTGGATTGCAATATATAATGTGGACTTGATGAACTGAAATGGTGTCTTTCCATGTCTTCATAACTATGATTCTATAATGTTGCAGAAGATTAATTCATTCAGAAAATAATAAAAAACTACTGAGTAGAAATAATGCATAGTACAATACTTATCCTTGTTAGCCAGCTTTTCCATGGCCTCGTTACTTCATATTTCTAACCTCCTTCAATCCTAAGCTTGTTGAAATGGAGGAAATGTGGCAGTTATTTGCACACAACAAATCCCTATGGGCAGCAAAATATTGATGACCAGCTACTCTGTCCTTGTGAAGCTGATCTATGGATAAATATTCACAATCACTGGGTAGATCACCCATGCTATTTCTCCGAATGATGCCATCGAATGTTTCACATGCAGCTTGGAATCAGTTCAGTGCCTTGGTTTGATGTCCTGTCTGAAAGATGGCACTTCTAACATTGCAGCTTTTGGGATTTGGGCCAACTCTCTAGAGTGAGAATTGAACTAACAACTTGCGACTCAAAGGTAGAATATGATCCATTGAGCCTAGCAATTGTACTTGGTTGAATAACTTGCGTATAACAGTAAATGAGGGTTAATGTCACTTTCAAGACAAATTACAAAAAAAACTTGAACTTCTGAAAGCTGGATTTGGTTTGTGCTTTGTGTGGGAGATCTAATTGACTAAAGCCCTCCTCTATAGACAATTTGTACTGTGGATTTACTCCCACTGCAACCATTGATTCTCCAGTTAAATGTCCTGGAGGTTGCTATAAAGAATTGATTTTGCAGATAGTTCTATCTGTGAAGACTGTTAGGCATGCTAAAGTCATTTTATGCCCGGAACAGTTTATAGATATGGAATAGAAGTAATAATGACATGCACAGATCAAATTACTGGGATGGGATGAACAAGTGCTTTGCTTAGTCAACGTGCTGGTGCTCATGGCTGGAATTTTATTGTCTCTCCCACCCACAAGCTCTTCTGGTCCTGCTAAAGTCGATGGGCTTTTGAATAGCTGACTGCATGAAGGAAGTACTGATGGTGGCAAGTTCACAGAATGCATTCTGGGAAAGTGATTTTGATGTCCATTGCTAAGAATAGTTCTGAAGCATCACTTTGGATTGACCTGGCCAAGGTCCGAAGGGCAATTTTGTCAGAATGAACTCTGCAGGTGGTGAGAAAGGAAAAACGTACTCCTTATCAATCTGTCTGTCACTGATGTATCATCCTTGACAGTATAGGTAGAAGTGACCACTGCTCAGTCTATGTGAAGGCAAAATCCCATCTTCACACTGACATATCCACTATCATGTTGTGTAGTACTAGCGGAGGAGCTATGGTGGTGGTATTGTCACTAGATGAGTAGCCTAGAGTAATGGTCTAGAGACCTGGGTTCAAATGCCACCATGGCTGATGGTGAAATTTGAATTCAGTAAATATATCTGGAATTAAAAGTCTCATGATGATCATACATCCTTGTGGTCTAGTGCTATAGGTCACTAAACTGGTAAACAACAAATGTAGAGCAATCCTTAGATTTGTTTGAATCTCAGCACAGTAGATGATATTATTAAGCTAAAATAAGTGCAGAACAGATTTGCTAGGATGCTATGAGATATGGTGGGTTTGAGTTATAAGGAGAGGCTGGATAAAGTGGGACTTGTTTCTCTGGAGCATGGGAGACTTAGTGGTGATCTTATAGAGATCTATAAAATAATGAAGGGTGTAGATTGGCTAGATAGTAAATGTCTTTTCCCAAAGGTAGGGCTGCCTAAAACTAGAGGGTATAGGTTTAAGGTGTGAGAGAGAGAGATACAAAAAGGTCTAGAGAGGCATGTTTTTCAGAGGGTGGTGAGCAACAAGCTGTCAGAGGTAGTAATAGAGGCAGGATTAATTTTGTTTTTTAAAAAATGTTTAGACATCACGTGGATAAGATGGGTATAGAGGAATATGGGTTAAATGCGGGTAACTGGGACTAGTTTAGGGGTTAAAAAAGGGGCGGCATGGGCAAGTTGGGCTGAAGGGCTTGTTTCCATAATGTAAATCTCTGTTTCTATTTGAATTTGAATTTAACATCAACCTACTGATTCTGGCCATAATCAATGACTGGTATGGATTATGAAAGGACAAGAGAAAACCATTGTTGATGGTCATAAAAATCCATCTGGTTCACTAATGTATTTTAAATAAGGAATCTACTGTCCTAGCCCGGTCTGACCTCCACAGCCACAGCAATATATTGTCTCAACTGTCCTCTGAAATAGACCAGTGGACCACTCTACTCAAAGGTAATTTGGGATACACAGTAAATGCTGGCTCAGCCAATGGCATCCACATCCCGTGAATCAATTTTAAAGAACACTCCAAAATGGGATAGATTAAGAACAAATCCAGCAGTTCAAAACTGAGCATCCATGAAGTGCTATGGCCCATTAACAGCGGATGACTTCATTCAACTTCATCTGTAATTTTATGCAGATATCCTTGCATATCCCTCACTGCCATTACCATCAAGCCGGGGAGGGGGGTGGTCAATCCTGGTTCAGTGAAGAGTGCAGGAGGGCATGCCAGGAGCAGCTAATTGAACAAGGAGGCTCCATAAATATCCCCTTCCTTAAAAATGAGGGAGCCCAGCACATTAGGCAAAAGACTGGGCTGAAACATTTGCAATTGCTTTCAGTCAGTAGTGCTAAGTAGATGATCTGTCTTGGTCCCCAGCATCAGAGCTAGCATTCGGCAAGTTTGATCCACTCCATGCAATATCAAGAAATGGCTGAAGCCGTTGGAAACTGCAAAAGCTATGGGTCCTAACAACATCTAGCAATCATAGTGAGGATTAGCCCTACCTATAGTCCAGCTGTTGAAGTACAACTATAAATGGGTATTAACCCAGCAGTGTGGCAGATTGTCCAGGTAAATCTTATCCACAAAAAAACAGAATAAATCGAATTCAGCAAATGACTGCCCCATCAGTGTCCTTTTGATCTCAGCAGTGAGGGAAAATGTCACTGAAACCAATCAAGCAGCACTTAATCAGCATAAACTGCATTCTGGTGCTCTCTTTGGCGTCTGCCAGGGCCACTCTTGTCCTGACCTCATTACATCCTTTGGCCAAAAATGGACAAAAACGACTGTGACTTCCTTTGGCATCAAGGCTGCATTTGACTGTGTGGCATTAAGGAGCCCTGGCAAAATTGAAGCCATGGGAATCGAGGGTTTTTCACTGGTTAGGCTTATTTCTGACACTTCCTAAAGGAAGATAGTTGTGGTTGTTGAAAGCTAATCATTTTAATCCCAAGGCATTGCTGCAGGAGTTTCTCAGGATTGTATCCTTGATTTCAGATTCTTCATCAATAACCTTCCTCTTTATCATTACATCAGAAGTAGGAATATTTGTTGATTATACAATGTTCAGTACCATTACTAGCCTCTCAGAAACTGAAATAGTCCGTGTGTACATGCAGCATGATCGAGACAACATTCCGACTTGGGCTGATGGGAAGTGACAGACAGCTATGTTATGCAAGTGCCAGGCAATGACCATTTCCAACAAGAGAAAGTCTTAACTATCTTCCTTTGACATTCGGTAGCATTAACATTGCTGAATCCTCTATTGTCAACATCCTAAGGATTACTGCTGCCAGGGTCTGTAAACACTGTGGCTGCAAGAGCAGGTCAGAGATTGGGAATTCTGAGATGAATAACTCACTTCCTAATCCCCAGAAGCTTTCTCTTTAACTGCATAGCACAAGTCAAGAGTATGATAGAAGGTCTCCACTTGCCTGGAGAATGCAGCTCCAACAGCATTCAAGAAGTTTGATACCATCCAGGACAAAGTGTTTCACTGGATCTCACACCACCAGCAGCTCAAACATTCAGTCTCTCCACCTACACCATTGATTCAGAGTGGCAGAGGGCTGTCCTATATACAAGATGCATTGCAACAACTCACCAAGGCTCCTTTGGCAGCACCTTCTAGGTCTGTGACTTCTACTATAAGGTGTAGGAGCAGAAGTAAGCCAGCAGGCACAGTAGGACCTTGTATGACAAGGGCAGAAAATACAAAGGAACAACAACATCTGCAATTCTTCCAAAGCACATGGCACTCTGTCTTGGAACTGTATCATTGTTCCTTCACTGTTGCCAAGTAAAAATCATGGAACACCGTTCTTGACAGCACTGTGAGAGAACCAATACCAGATGACTGCAGTGCTTCAAGAAGTTGGCTCATCATTACCTTCTCAAGGGCAATTGGAGATAGGTAACAAGTGCTAAACTAAGCAACATCCACATCCTCTGAAAGAATAAGAAAAAAAAATCTAATTTGGAATTGAAGATGACAGTGGCCTTTCTAAATTACTGAAATATTGCCTGGAGTTCTGATGCTTGTAATTTATACTTGCACTGTTTGTCACAGAAAGAAATTTGTAATTCTGAGCCGCGAGAACCAGTAGTGATTGACTGCAGCATTGGAGAATTGTCATTCCATCAGTTTCCTCCAGGGCTTTCAGTTTTCTTTGCCAAGAACTTTCAAATTCTGAACTGCAAAACTCAAACAGTTGTTATAGTCAGCAGTCTAAGTCATGTATTCTATCTAAATATTACCTTCATAGTGTTTTTTTTTTTGCTTTAATTTGCTTGTGCATTTTCTCCCGTTGCTAACATAAGAATGCCATTTGGATGGAGTGAAGAATACAAGTAATTCCCCTGCCCTTATCACTTATCCTGCCATCACCTCCAACCTACAGGTTAATGTCTAGGACCAATTTGCAGATGATAAAGTGACACAATTTTGAAATGTCCATGTTTTATTTTCCATTGGTTCTGATAGCTCCCCTTCTTCAATTTCTAAACATTCTGTGCTCCAGGTCATAAATTGTATATTGGTAAATGAGAAACCACTTTCTATATCGTAAGACTGCTCTTCAAAAATAACCTTTAAAACAAAACTAATTTCATGTCTGAAATGGGGACAGACATACCTGCCAATCTTTTCCGATCACGTCAATGTCTGTCGTTACAGTCCATGATTTAAAAAAAATTGAAGTGATGTATGGGTTTATTAAATTGGACAGTCTGATTTTTTTTTCCAAGTCCATTGCTTTCTTGTTAATATTACTCTGCGGCTATTTGCATAAGCAAACTACATCTCTCATAACCTGCGATCTTTGTCTTTCAATCTCATAGTGATATTGAAATCCACGTCCCACAAGTAGCCTTGATTGATGTAAACTCTACTCTGGCATTTATATAAGACTGGTCATCTTGTCTCATACACAAGTTGAGAACTAGTTTGAACACTTTTCATAATTCCAAAGACTGAAGTTAATAGTGAAGGAAATCCTTCAGTTTTAAAACCTTCAATTCTTTTGAAGATGGGACATATAGAACATAGAGAAACTACAGCACAAACAGGCCCTTCGGCCCACAAGGTGCACCGATGATATCCCTACCTACTAGGCTTACCTATAACCCTCAATTCTACTAAGTCCCATGTACTTGCATAAAAGACCCTATCAGATTTGCCTCCTCCACCACCACTGACGGCAGCAGATTCCACTCACCCACTACCTCTGAGTGAAAAACTTACCCCTTGATATCTCCTTTGTACCTACTCCCCAGCATCTTAAATCTGTGTCCTCTCGTAGCAACCGTTCCAGCCCTGGTAAAAAGCTTCTGAGAATCCACCCGATCTATACCTCTCAACATCTTATATACTTCGATCAGGTCACCTCTCATCCTTCGTGTCTCTAAGGAGAGAAGAAAGAGCTCCCTCAACCTATCCTCATAAGGTATGCCACCTAATCCAGGCAACATCCTTGTAAATCTCCTTTGCACCCTTTCAATAGTTTCCACATCCTTCCTGTAATGAGGCAACCAGAACTGAGCACGGTATTTCAAGAGAGGTCTGACTTGGGTCTTTTAAAGCTGAAACATTATCTCCCGACTCCCAAACTCAATCCCTCGATTGATGAAGGCCTGTTCACCGTACGCTTTTGTTACCCACGTCCTGTACCTGTGAAGCTGATTTAAGAGTCCTATGGACCCCTTCAAGGTCCTTCTGATCCTCTACACTGCTAAGAGTCTTACCCTTGGTATTATATACTCTCTCATCCCATTTGACCTGCCAGAATGGACCACTACACGTTTATCCGGGTTGAAGTCCATCTGCTACTTCTCCACCCAGCCTTGCATCTGTCTGTCACATTGCAACTTCTGACATCTCTCCAAATTATCCACAACACCATCAACCTTTGTGTCGTCAGAAAACTTACCAACCCATTCCTTCACTTCCTCATCCAGGTCATTTATGAAAATTATAAACAGCAAGGGTCTCAGAATAGATCCCTGGGGCGCTCCACTGGTGACCGACCTCCATGCAGAAAAAGGCCCATCTACAACCAGTGTCTGCCTTCTGCGGGCAAGCCAATTCTGGATCCACAAGGCAATAGCCCCTTGGATCCCATGCCCTCTCACCTTCTCAAGAAGTCTTGCATGGGGGATTTTGTCTAATGCCTTGCTGAAGTCCAAATAAATCACATTTACCGCTCTTCCTTCGTCAATGTATTTAGTCACATTTTCAAAGAACTCAACCAAGCTCGTAAGGCACGATCTGCCTTTGACAAAGCCATGCTGACTACTATTGAGCATACTAAATTTCTCTAAATGTTCATAAATCCTGTCCCTCAGAATCTTCTCCATCAACTTACCAACCACAGAGATTAGACTCACTGGCTGGTAATTTCCTGGGCTATCCCTATTCCCTTTCTTGAATATAAGAATCACATTCACAATCCTACAATCCTCCAGAACCTCTCCTGTCTTCATTGACGACGCAAAGATCATTGCCAGAGGTTCTGCAATTTCTTCCCTGGCCTCCCGCAGTAACCTGGGTGCCTCCCATCCAGTCCCAGCGATTTATTTATCTTGATACTATCCAAAACTTCCAACACATCCTCTTTCTTAATGTCCACGCACTCAATCTTTTCAATCCACCACAAGCCTGCAGTACAACCACCAGATCTTTTTCAGCTGTGAATACCGAGGTACTGAGGGATTGGTGCTGGGGCCTCAACTGTTTACCATTTACATAGATGATCTGGAGGAGGGGGCTGAGTGTAGGGTAACAAAATTTGCTGATGACACAAAGATGAGTGGAAAAGTAAATTGTGTGGAAAGTCTGCAGAGAGATCTGGATAGACTGACTGACTGGCCAAGGATCTGGCAGATGGAGTATAATGTTAACAAGTGTGAGGTTATCCACTTTGGTAGAAATAATAGTAGGAGGGATTATTATTCAAAAGGCGCAAAGCTGCAGCATGCTACAATGCCTGGAGGTCCTTGTGCAAGAATCGCAAAAACCCAGTTTGCAGGTGCAGCAGGTGATCAAGAAGGCGAATGGAATGTTGACCTTTATAGCGAGGAGGATAGAATATAAAAACAGGGAGGTCTTGCTGCAACTGTGCAGGGTGCTGGTGAGGCCGCAGCTGGAGTACTGTGTGCAGTTTTGGTCGCCGCACTTGAAAGATATATTGGCCGTGGCGGGGAGTGCAGAGAAGATTCACTAGGCTGATGCTGGAGATGAGGGGGTTAGCCTATGAAGAGAGATTGAATAGACTGAGTCTGTACTCATTGGAGTTTAGAAGGCTAAAAGGGGATCTTATAGAGATGTATAAAATAACGAAGGGGATAGATAAGGTAGAGGTAGAGAGAATACTTCCTGCTTAGAAAGGATAGCAGGACTAGAGGGCACAGCCTCAAAATAAGGGGGGAGGTGACAGTTTAGATCGGAGTTGAGGAGGAACTTCTTCACTTTAAAGGGTGGTGAATCTCTGGAATTCTCTGCCTGTTGAAGTGTTGGAGGCTACCTCGCTGAATATATTTAAGTCATGGGTAGATAGGGTTTCTGATAGACGAGGGAATTAAGGGTTATGGGGAGAAAGCGGGAAAATGGAACTGATCTACTTCAGATCAGCCGTGATCTTATTGAATGGCGGGGCAGGCTCGAAGGGCTAGATGGCCTACTCCTGTTCCTATTTGTTATGTTCTTATGTAAAGTATTCATTAAGCACCTCTGCTATTTCTACCGGTTCTGCACAAACTTTCCCACCTTCACATTTATAGTTCTTATTCCTTCACATATCCCTTTACTGTTTACATACTTGTAGAATGCCTTAGGGTTCTCCTTAATCCTACGTGCCAAGGCCTTCTCATGACCCTAATTTCCTTTTTAAGTTCCTTCCTACAAGCCATATACTCCTCTAGATCCCTAACATCTCCTACTCTAAACGTTTTGTACACTTTTTTTTACTTGGTTCATTCCAACTTTCGTGTGCCACAGTTGCCATAACCTACCAGAACCTCCCTGTCCTATCAGAACGTTGTTGTGCAGAACTCTAGACAAACATTCCTTGAAAATCTGCCACATTACGTTGGTACTTTTTTCCCCGAGAACACCACCTTCCAATTTACTTGTCTAATTTCCTTCCTGATGACTTCGTATTTCCCCTTACTCTAGATAAACACTTTCCTAACTTGCCTGATCCTATCTCTTTTCAGTGCTAGTGTAAAGGAGATAAGAGTTGTGATCATTATCCCCAAGATGTTTTCCCACTGAGAGATCCGATACCTGTCCAGGTTCTTTAGTCAGTACCAGATCAAGTACAGCTTCTCCTCTTGTAGGTTTATCCACATACTGTGTCAGCAAACCCTCCTGAACACACCTGACAAACTCCTCCCCATCCAAACCTGTTACCCTACGGATATTCCAATCGATGTTTGGGAAATTAGTCTCCCATCACGACAGCTCTGTTATTACTACATATCTCGGCGCTCTACACCAACATCCCCCACGACAATGGTATTGCTGCAACTGCCTCAGTACTCAATGCCAACAACTGCCAGTTTCCGGATGCAATTTTACAACTCATCCGCTTCATCTTGGACAACAATGTCTTCACCTTCAACAATCAGCTTTTCATCCAGACACATGGAACAGCCATGGGGACCAAATTCGCACCTCAGTATGCCAACATCTTCATGCACAGGTTCGAACAAGACTTCTTCACTACACGAGATCTTCAACCAAGGTTATATAATAGATACATTGATGACATCTTTTTCCTTTGGACTCATGGTGAACAATTATTGAAACAACTGTATGATGATATCAACAAGTTCCATCCCACCATCAGACTCACCATGGACTATTCTCCAGAATCAGTTGCATTCTTGGACACACGCATCTCCATCAAGGATGGTCACCTCAGCACCTCACTGTACCGAAAACTGACAGACAACCTCACAATGCTCCACTTCTCCAGCTTCCACCCTAGACACATTAAAGAAGCCATTCCCTATGGACAAGCCCTCCGTATACACAGAATTTGCTCAGATGAGGAGGATCGTGACAGACACCTCCAGACGCTGAAGGATGCCCTCATGAGAACAGGATATGGCGCTCAACTCATCAATCGACAGTTCCAACGTGCCACAGCGATAAACCGCACTGACCTCCTCAGAAGACAAACACGGGACACGGTGGACAGAGTACCCTTTGTTGTCCAGTACTTCCCCGGAGCGGAGAAGCTACGACATCTTCTCCGGAGTCTTCAACATATCATTGATGACGATGAACATCTAGCTAGGGCCATCCCCACCCCCCCACTTCTTGCTTTCAGACAACCGCACAACCTCAAACAGATCATTGTTCGCAGCAAACTAACCAACCTTCAGGAGAACAGTGACCACAATACCACACAACCCTGCCACAGCAACCTCTGCAAGACATGCCGGATCATAGACATGGACGACATCATCAAACGTGAGGATACCATTCACCAGGTGCACAGTACATACTCCTGCAACTCGGCCAACGTTGTCTACCTAATACGTTGCAAGAAAGGATGTCCTGAAGCATGGTATATTGGGGAGACCATGCAGACCTTGAATGTTCTTCAAGGGGGCTTTTGTGACACATGACAGCGCAGAGTCGCTGAGCAGAGACTGATAGCCAAGCTCCGCACACATGAGGACGGTCTTAACAGGGATCTTGGCTTCATGACACACTATCTGTAACCCCCGTAACTTGCCTGGGTTAGCAAAAAACCTCACTTACTGTGCTGTCTGGAGAAAATACACAATTCTGTAACCAATGCTCAGGATTCCCTTCACACACATTGTTAGCTACCTTAACACTTGAATAGCAGGTTAGATGTAAGGATTCGCATTCTAATCAGCAATCTCTGACTGTCTGTGCTGATGTGTGCTATTGCAGACCAGAACACTGCATTTGCCTGAGGAAGACACGAGTGTTGAAAGCTCGCAATTTTACTATCAAATAAATCGGTTGGATTAAAAATTGGTGTTGCTAAATTCTTACTGAGTTCTTACCACCCCAATCCAACGCCGGCATCTTTACATCATGATTACTACATATCTCCAGGGATCTGTTTCCCTATCTGCTCCTCAACATCCCTATTACTATTGGGTGGCCTATAGAAAACATCCAGCAAAGTTATCGACCCTTTCTTGTCCTGAACTTGCACCCACAGAGACTCCATAGACAATCCTTCCATGGCGCCCGCCCACTTTCTCTACAGCCGTGGCACTACCCTGATCAACTGTGCTGCTCCCTCCCCCTCTTTTACCTACCTTCCTCTCCTTTCTGAAACATCTGAAACCCGAACCTGAAGTGTCCAGTCCTGACCCTGCGATGTCCAAGTCTCTGTAATAGCCATCACATCATACTTCCAAGCAGCGATCCATGCTCTAAACCCATCCACTTAATTCACCACACTCCTGGCGTTAAAATAGACAAATCTCAAATCTTCGGTTTGAGTGCACCTCTTCTCCATCACCCGTCTATCCTCCCTCTTACACTTTCTACAATCCTCTATTTGTAAACTAACCTCCTCGCTCCAAGTCACCTCATCTCGATTCTCTCCCCCCAATCTTTCCAGTTTAAAGTCTCCCCATTAGCCTTAGCTAACCTTCTTGCCAGGATATTGGTCCCAATATATTATTGGACATTGGATATTAGCCAATCATAGCCAAAGTAATAATGTTATATTGACACACTACTGATAAAAATTCTCTTAAAGGACCAGCCTCCCGCCTCAAGGATAACGTATATGGTATTGGGGAGATGATGGGATAACGATAATGGCATAGTCTAGTAATCCAAAGGTACACACTGTGCTCTGGACAACTGGGTTCAAATCTCACCATGGCAGCAGATAGAATTTAAAATCAATTAATATATCTGGAATACAAAGCTATTCTCAGTAGTGAAACTATAACTGCTCATTTTAAAGGCCCATCTAGTTCACTAATGTCCTTTAGGGAAGGAAATTTGCTGTCCTTACCTGGTTTGGCCTACATGTGACTCCAGACTAGCAGCCATGTGGTTGCCTCTTGATCATTTTCTGAAATCCTTTTTCAGTTCAACGGCAATTAGGGATGAGTGACAAATGTGGGAAGTGCTAATGACTCCCACATCCCAAGAACGTTGACTATATTTAAAATTGGGACAGTCAGATTTTCAGCGTATTGGAATCAGGGGAATGGAAGGAAAAGCAGAATTGAAATTCAGAATCATCAATGATTGAATTGAATGGTGGAGCAGGTCAACAGGCTGCATGGTCTACTTCTTGTAGTATATTATATCTGTTCCTTATCATTTTATTACCCTTTAGACTATGTTTCCAAAATGCAAATGCTTTGGTTATTGCAAATGGTTGTCATCAAATCAAACTTATAGTTTTTGTTTTAATTTTATTTAACAATGTGTATCTGATTATTACTTTACTTTGGCGCAATAAGTGATTTATACTGGCTGATCAAAGTATAACTCATCTATAGAAAGGAAATCCTAATCAATCATCCCTAAATGTCATCAACATTTATTTTGCAGTACTTATCCTGAAATGGGTTTGAAATGCTATTCCTGCAGTCACTTCTTTATTTATTTGTAAAAGTATAATGTTGGAATGTGCTGTGTGAATATTTATTTAAAGCTTAATCAATATCATTTAAAAGCTAGATCTGTTTGTGTGTTGGTAGCATTTTTGGCTTTCCATTGAGTTTTGCAAACACACCACAGCTTGCCTGCATTATTATTTAAACCCTAAATGGTATTTTATTACAGTGAAAATTTAATCTGGTTTGTAATTGTCATGTGGAAATAAATGTAAATGTCCATTGCAGTGGCTTGAAAGGAAACTAGCTTGAAATGCATTATTTGATCAAAACAAAGTCTAACTTGTTTTGAGAATCATTTCTCCCATATCCAAAGAGACAGCAAATTCCTTAGTCTGATGTTTAAAGCTGCATATTTCTACAAATGATCTTAAATGTCAGCAGATCTAAAGATGTTTCTTAAAAGAATGAAGTCAAGGTCTCTTGTAGATTATTTCTTAATAGATAATGTATCACATTTTGTCGAATCAGCCTTTGATCAACTAGTCTTGTCCTGTTTGACCCAGAGAATAAAATGTTGGATTTTGCATGTTGACATTCTCTGGGTATATCACTTGAGTAGTTTGCACAAGCAGCACCTAAATATCTTTGGATGGAATAAATTGGTGGTGCCAGCTGGCAATCTGTTTCATCATAAACTGGGCATCAAATCTGGGGACATTCTGGTATCGGAGGCAAGGGTTCAATGTAGTGCATTGTTGGGAGAAGCTGTTCCTTAAATAGTCAGGGCATGTTTTGTATGGTCAATGTCAGATTCATGGATATAGAGCATCTTCAGAACTCCCATTTGGAAAATAGAGACTGCAGTCTTAATGTATCCCTAACATTTATGAAAACGCAGTTTTTGCTTTTGCTTACTTTTGTGTTCAGACTAATAAAAGATCAATTGCTGTTTATACTGGCTTATTGTGCGGTCAGATCAATGACTGTTTAGAAGTAGAATTAATGGTGGAGCTACATTAAGTTGTCTTTGTAAATTAGATTTTTATGCACTTCAATGATTATGCAGATTGATCTGTATTTTAAAATTGTAACATGAAGTTTTCAGGATTAATTGTTTGAAAACATTGACAATGACTTAAGTTGTTGAGCTACCTGAACATCATTTTTATTGTAAGTTCAATTCTTGCTCTGTCCAAACCAGATTGGAATAGCAATAACAGTTATAGTGATTTATTTTTTACAATTCCCAGAATTGGTTAAGTGGAAAGTTTGCAATCTTGATACAACATCCACCTTAGTCCTTTATTATTTTTGCACATCTCATCATAATTGTATATATATATTACCTCCAATCTTGCTCCAGAACCAGTTATAGTGGTTCTTCTGATAAGCAGCATTGCTAGGAGAAGGTAGCAAATGTTAAATCCTGACTGCAGAGAAGATTATTTTTACATTTGTGCACTCTCTATTTTTAATGAGCCAGGGGATACGGACGCATGGCAACTGTTCAACAAGCATTTTTGTAATGTACTGAACCTTACTTTGAAACCAATAATGTTTGTTGCTATTGAAAAGGGATGCATTCTAAACATTGTACTATACAGTGCATTCTTGGAATGTTTTTGCTTTATCCCTCAATAAACCGGTTCACAGTTCCACAACCGAGCTTTCATATAAATTTAGAGATTGCAGTAATATGCAGGAACAGGACCACCTGCAGACCTCCATGTTAAAAAGAAATTGCCCAGATCATATGTTTTCCTACTAAACTGCATTTACTTTTGTTCTGCTGGAAATTCATCAGTTTTCTTTTCCCCTTTGTTAATGATGGTCTGACTGCTGAAGTTGCCACCTAAAAGACCGTACTTAAAAGCTGCAGGCACTAGTGCAAAGGGGCAACAGCATAAGTCTTTGCGTATAGAGGATGAAGACAGAAAATAGACTTCACAATCTATGGCCGTAGGTTTTTGTTGTGGATTTATGCTCACCAAAGTCTCAAATCCATTTAATGTGGGTCTTCAAACTGACATAAAAGAAGCTTCTATCTCTGAATTTAAACCAAACTCACAGCAATAACAAGATGGTGCGCAAATAGGGTTACAATAATGTGTTGCCACTGTAAGTTGCTGTTGCACAGCAAGTGAAGATTCAGAATCAGCAACCAGCCTGCAACTTTTTATGAACAGTTGAAATCATTGGAGACCTTGACTCACATGTCCACTGCTGGAGAGTCCTTTCTCGTCTCACTTAATGTTTTGTTTAGGCTGTTCCAGATATAACACGCTCACTGTATTGAAATTTAACATTTATATTAAATCAAAATTTACTCATTAAGTGAGAAGCATGTTGGCATATAATTGAGGCAATGTGTTAATGTGCAAATCTGCTCTTGAGCATCAATTCAGTGTGTAGTAAATGCTTGTTAAACTTCTTGTTAAGTATTGTGAAATACAGATAAATGAGCTAGCCAAGATGTGTACATTTGGTTAGTAAAATTCTATAATTATTGAGCTGACGGAAGATATAAATGCTTCATATTTGGTTCAGAAGCTGCACTAATGTGATAATTTGTTATTTTTAAATTAAACTTGGATTTATTCTAGAATCCCCAAACTATTCCATCTATAGTGTAGCCATATTAACATGAATTAGGAGCAGAACTAGGCCATTCAGCCCGTTGAGTTTGCTTTGCCATTTAATAAATTGTGACTGATCTATACTTCAGCTCCACTTTCCTGTTTATCCCCAATTATCTTTGACTTCCATGTCAATCAATTTTTTTTTGAAAAAGTGACTAAAGAGGTGGATGGGGGTAAGGCGGTTGATGTGGTATATATGGACTTTAGTAAGGCGTTTGATAAGGTGGCCCATGGAAGACTTCTGCAGAAAATGCAGATGTATGGGATAGAGGGTGATTTAGCTAATGGGGTTAGGAATTGGCTAGCAGGTAGAAGACAGAGGGTGGTGGTTGATGGGAGATATTCATCTTGGAGTTCGGTGACAAGTGGTGTACCTCAGGGGTCTGTTTTGGGCCCCTGCTGTTTGTAATTTTTATAAATGATCTGGATGAGGGTATTGAAGGATGGATTAGTAAATTTGCAGATGACACTAAAGTCGGTGGAGTGGTAGATAGTGAAGAGGGGTGTTATAGTTTGCAGAGAGACTTGGACAAGTTGCAGAGCTGGGCCGAGAGGTGGCAAATGGAGTTTAATGTGGAAAAGTGTGAGGTAATGCACTATGGCAGGAATAATAAATGTGTAGAGTATAGGGCTAATGGTAGGATTCTTAGTAGTCTTGATGAACAGAGGGATCTTGGTGTGTATGTGCATAGATCCCTGAAAGTAGGCAGTCAAGTCGAGAAGGTTGTTAAGAAGGCATATGGAGTCTTAGCTTTTATTGGTAGGGGGATTGAATTTCGGAGCCGCAACGTCATGTTGCAACTGTACAAAACTCTAGTGCGGCCGCACTTGGAGTATTGTGTGCAGTTCTGGTCCCCACATTATAAGAAAGATGTGGAGGCATTGGAGAGGGTACAGAGGAGGTTTACCAGGATGTTGCCTGGTATGGAGGCAGGTCTTATGAAGAGAGGCTGAGGGATTTGAGGTTGTTTTCGTTAGAAAGGAGGCGGCTAAGAGGGGACCTAATCGAAACATATAAGATGATTAGAGGTTTAGATAGGGTGGACAGTGATAGCCTTTTTCCTAGGATGGAGAAAGCTAGCACGAGGGGACACAGCTTTAAATTAAGGGGTGATAGTTATAGGACGGATATCAGAGGCAGGTTCTTTACCCAAAGGGTGGTTCGGGAGTGGAATGCCCTGCCTGCAGCGGTTGTAGATGCGCCAAGTTTGGTGGCGTTTAAGAGGTTAGTTGATAAGTATATGGAAGAGAAGGGAATGGTTTAGTTTGGAGGGGCATTGCTTTTTATATTGGTCGGCGCAACATCGAAGGCCGAAGGGCCTGTTCTGTGCTGTAATGTTCTATGTTCTATCTAACTCGCCTTAAAAATATTCAGTGACCCAGTCTCTGAATTTCAACCATCTAAGAGTAGATATTTTTCTTCATCTCCATCTTAAATGGGAGATTCCTTATTTTTTGAATCCATAGAATCCCTACAGTACAGAAGGAGGCCATTCAACGCATTGAACCTGCATCGACAACAATCCCAGCTAGGCCCTATCCCCACGTATTTGCGCTGCTAATTCTTCTAACCTACGCATCCGGGAGTATAGTAGGAGACCCACGCAGATGTGAGGAGAATGTGTAGAATTTGCACAGTCAGTGACCCAAGCCGGGAATCAAACTCAGGTCCCTGGAGTTGTGAGGCAGCAGTGCTAATTATTGTTTCCTCTGGTTTTTAGTATCTCCCACAAAACAAAATATCCTTTTGGTTGTATATTTGAACTACCAACATATTTACTATTAATGTGCATTAAAACAAAATGCTAACAATGAAATCTTGCTTCTCTGAATTTTCATTCCTGAGAGAATACTAAACATATGTAATTAGTGTTTTCTGTCACTTGTTGCAGCTAAGCAGAAGTTGGAGGACAGACTAGCTGCAGCAGCGAGGGAGAAACTTGCTCAGGCTTCAAAAGAGTGCAAAGAAAGGCAACTGCAGGCGGAACGCAAGAAGAGAGCAGCACTTTTTCTTCAAAATCTGAAAGCTCCCACGTCCTCAGGAGATTTGGAGGCGGTAACCATGGAAGATAGCTCCCAAAACATACAAGTTAGTAAAGTTCAGCTGCTTTCAGGCAGAAATTCAGACAAACGCAAGTCTTCTGGTTAATTCCAGGATCTTAGCTCTGACTAGATTTCTGTTTCTGCACAGGGGCTGCCTGTTTTCAGCTTCTTTTGTTATTAGATGCATTGTTTTGAAACTATCAATGAGTTATCTTGCTAATTATTCTTTTAGAAAGCTTTAAAGAAAGCTGAACTCTTAGTTTTTTCTATATTAGTAGATTATCAATAAATCAACATTGAAATTTTGTATAGGTTCATAAGCATACAATGAAAAAAAACTGTTCAGCCATCAAACTTATCTTTCCAAAAATCTTTTTTCTCTTTAATTTTCTGAAGGACCCGTTGCAGAAATTGTCTGCTCTTCAAAAATAAGCAAACAAAATTCCAGAATATTCAGCTGTTGACTGTTAATCTTGTATTTTCTTTTTCTTTTATCCTTCCCCAGAAGTGACCCTAAGTGATCATATGGAACACTTAATATCTCTTTATAAACCTATATAACCTCCAATTCCATTCTCAACTTGACACCACCTAGCCCCTTTTTGAATGAGTTGATATACATTAGGTAATATAAATAATGTGGCACCATTAATTTTTAAGGTTGGAATAAATCCACACCATTTTAACCTTCACTTTGATGTCACAACTTGAGCTGTTTGGTAACAAAATATCAGACACAGCTAGGAGCAAGCATGGAGCTATATCTGTGCCAGGGAATGAGAATTCCAGCCCTATAGTCTTCATTCATTGATTTAGTTGAAGAAATGATAATCATAGATAATTCACACAGTGGTGTGAAGACTGCTGGAGATTTTGCCTCACGTTTGCTGAACTCAGTACAACTGGGTGCTCATATCTCAATGAAGGGACAAAATTTTATGTGACTATTCCAAATCTTGTTAATCCCTGTAGCAAAACTAAAAATGGCATTGATGGGTTTCATGCATGTTTTGACACCTAGTTCGAGAACAGCTCATGAGCTTCGCTTAACTAATTGGTAAATTCTATTTTGGTGTTGTAAAGCTTTACAAGGCTGGTGAGTCACGTACAGCACTAAATATAACACAAAAAAACACTTGCTGTTCAAAACTGGGCAAATTGAAAGCCTTAAATCTTTTTGCTCAATACTGTAATGTAATTAATTAGTAACTAAGCTTGATGCAGCAAAAAGATAAAAATCAGCATGGCCTAAGGAGTAGGTCATTGAGCCCTTCAGTATGATCATGGCTGATCATCTACCTCAACTTTGCCTTTGTGTGCCATCTTTAAATTCATTGATTTCCTTTAATATTCAAAAATTTATTGATCTCTTTCATACCCGCCGTGCGCGTGTGGTTCTGCCCTTCCCCGCCGCGCGTGCACGGCTCTCTAGGATAGAAGCTCACAATCCTTTGAGTAAAGAGACCTTCCCATTGCTGGCTTAAATTATTCTAAGATCATGACCCCACTTCTAGACTCCCCAGCCAAAGGACACATCCTCCTGATGTCTACCATATTAAGTCTCTTAAAAAATCTTCTATGTGTCCGTGAGATCACCTCTTATTCTTCTCTTGGGAATATATGCCTAGTCTATCCAGTCTCACATCACAGGCCCATTATCTCTTTCTAGAAATCAGTCTAGCAAACACTTCCTCCAAGCATATTATGACCCTCCTTGCTAAGGTGGCAAAAAGCCATGTACTCCCAGATGTGATCCAATAAAAGCCCTTTATAATTATAGCAACTCTTAAGCCTCAATTCCTTTGTAATAAAGGCTAATATACCACTTGCTTTCCTAATTACTGGCTGAACTTTGATGTTAACTTTGTGTTTTGTGTGCAAGGACATCTAGATCCCTCTAAGTATCAACATTTCCCAGTCTCTGTCTCTCTATTGAAAAAAATATTCTGCCTGGCTCTCTGCCTGATGTAACAATTAGGAGACAATGGGATTTAACTTCTGGAATCAAATTGGTTTTGTTAATGTTGGGAAAGCATTTAGTTTTGAAGGAGAATATAAATGCATCCCTGCATGATAAGTGAGCAATTTCCTTCCAAAAAGACACTTATCGGTGTTATTAACTGTGAAGCACATGTCCATCAGGCCCTTTCACATTGGTAGGTTGCAATTCGGAACTTTAATGTTCCATCTCATGCTTGTATAAATCAAGCTCCAGTTCCTTGCCTGCTCTCTCTCCTGTACAAAACAATTGACTCCAAGCTTTCTCTGCCAGTTTATGTAAAATTAAAATGAACATCATTACTAGAAAGCTTGTAAAGCCAGTACACTGAGGATACTTGAGAAATATCTACCTGTGAATGTGATGATAACTCCTGCTGTCCAGATTCATATTCGTCACTGTGGGATCTCATTTAACAGTACTTTGCAGTTTAGAGTAAGGGCAGAACTGTTTGTTGTCCAGCCTTCAGAGCTTATCTTTTTACAGCTTAAGAACGTGTTATGGGTGAACCAGATTTCTGACCTCTGTTGCTAATCCAACACCATATCCACTACACTGCAATATTTAGCACTAAATCAGAGAAATGATAGTGATTGGCATTTTGCCTGCATGGATGAAGATTGAGTTCTTAATCATAGTTGATCTTCAGATTTTAGACTTTAGGAATGGCTGCAAATCAAATGAAGACCAGGCTTTATTGAGCTGTTAGGCAGCTAATTTCCTTCACACACAATTTGCACAGCAAACGTACAAGCTGAGTAAACGTGGAAATTGACTCAACTGTGTTCTTAAGACCTTCCTGGCTGCAGCTTTGCCATCTTTCAAAGTCCTTTACATCTGTGGAGCTCCTACAAACAGGCACACAGCCACAATTTGCATTTATATCACTCCCTTAATGTGAAAAAATATCCAAAGGTGTTTTTGAGATATGAGGAAAAACTGATGACAGGCCACAGAATGTGAGGTTGATCCAAATTACCAAAAACTTGTGGTTTTAAGTAAGACTTTTATGTCATATAAATTGTTAATAATCTGTCAGCTGTTTCTTTGACAGAGCGCTGTACGCTCCCCATGTGATTTTTATTCCCACTATTCCTATAAAGAGGCCCTTTCCGCTGGAGAAGAAATTTTACTTACTAAGTTAACCAAATTTCTATCTATTAATTGGACTAGTGTGCATTTCTGTTGTCTTTTTATCGTGTGATATATCCTTTTCTTTCATTGGCATTTAGCACATTGCATTTTTCTGCAAACTTTAATCATGGATTCAGTTTGAAAGACTGCTCTTCGTTATTTTAGAGAAAGCAGAATACACTTCAGGAGACCATACCACATCATTCACCAGTTTTCATCTCTTTGAGCTTTTCAAAAAAAACATATGGTTATTAAACCATTTCAGTTGTCTGACATCTAGTGTTCTGATTTCTTGGATTTTCTGCATTGCTCTTTTCCTCCTGCTGCTATTTACTAGTTTCCCTCCAATTAAATGGGTATGCTTTATCCTCCAGTTCCAAAATATTAGGCTTGCTGTTTAACTATTTAGGTGGACTTACTCTGTGTTTATCATCTTGCTTCACACTTTGAACGTTTGATTCCTTTTGTGTAGACTGAATATTATCACCTGAGAAGTGCAGTACATGCTAACAGTAAATGATGAGGTAGTCTTTGGTGTTATATCTGTACATTCTGCACAATAAGTTAACAGGATCTGTTTCAATATTTTAACACAACATTTTTAGTTGACTGCATCGCAATACTGTCAAATATTCGTATTTTGTAGGTCAGCAATTGGATGGGATACAGGAGAATATGATGTTCTCTGCATTTTATCACATTGTCAGTCCTCATTCTTTGTCAGTGTATTTTAAAAAATATGATGTGTGAAACGATAAGAATACGTCATGCTAGCTTTCTGGCAGTGTCTAATTGGCATTAACAAAAGTTGCCTTTCTGTTTTAAGCTATGAATCATCTAAAGTTTGGCTTGAATATACTTTTAAAAATTAACTTCATTATGTAATGTGCGGTACGAAGTCTCACAACACTAGTTAGAGTCCAACAGGTTTATTTGGTAGCACGAGTTTCTGAAGCGCTGCCCTTCATTCCTCTGTCCCTTCATTAGAGGAATGGATGAAGGGGCAGTGCTCCAGAAACTCGTGCTACCAAATAAACCTGTTGGACTTTAGCTAGTGTTGTGAGACTTCTTACTGTGCCTACCCCAGTTAGGCATCTCCACGTTATGAAATGTGGTATTTAAGAATACAGTAATCCTGTTTTATTAGATAATTCTTCAGTTAGTTGAAGCTTTCATTTATTATTGTTATCATAACATTTTAATGACAGAATTTCTATGCAGTCACAAGAAACTTAACAGATGCTTTGCACCAAAGTCCAAACACTCTATAATTATTCAGATTGACAACACTGAAGTATTTGCCGCTAAATTTCATCAAAGACTCATCACAAAGATAAATCCAGATGTGGGATGCCGTTCAGCCCATCTAGTTCATCCTTCCATAGAAACCTGCCGCCCTTCTAATGCAACATCTAACTGTCTGCAGAATGATTCCAGAGATTATGCTTCTACTGCCCTACCCAGAAGATCAATTCAGGTACTAATCATTCTTTGCATAATGTGTTGAACCTGGAACCTGCCTTTTACCAATTTATACTTATGTCTGCTCATGATGCAGATATGGTTCAAATTAAAATAATATTGTGGTTTAACCTTTTCTGTCCGCTTGTTTACTTGTAGAAATAGCTCACTTGCAACCTAATTTGATGCATTCTAGTCTCTAATATATCCACAAGGAGTTGTGCTTAATCATGTAACATGTAAATTACTGTAAAATTAGTCTATTTTCTTACTGAAGTACGGGGTACAACAGTTTATCTCTGCACCCTGTTTTCTGTTCATTAGCTAATCCAGTAGTTCCATGAATTCTTATCTTGCAAATTAGCCTTTTATGTGGCACTTTATCAAATACCTTTTGGCTTCCTTTTTCCTCCTAGTTACTTTCTCAAAAAGCTCTGATAAATTAACTTGACAAATGCAATCTCCCCTTTCATAAAACTGTATTTCTGTTTGATAATACTATGTTCTTCTGTGTGTATTGTTAAAACCTCCATAATATTCTAGCATTTTCCCAATTTCTGATGTTGGAGGAACAGGCCTGTAGTTTCATATCTTTTCTCGAATAGTGATGTTACAATTACCAGCTTCTCGTCTGCATCTAGCAGTAATTGACTTTGAAATAGTACCGCTATCACATTAGTTATTATTAGCTGTCGGGATGTGATAGTTGGCACATCACCAGCTGCTCTATGTAGTACTGTCTACCACTCTGAAAGCGAATGTTTTTATCTTTTAAAACTGTTGAGGTTCAAAACTGAAAAATTATAGCTACTGGAAGGAATTGTTAGGAGACAGTAAGAACATAAGAAATAGGAGCAGGAGGCCATCTAGCACCTTGAGCCTGCCCTGCCCCCCCCCCAATAACCATGGTTCAGTTCCGCTTACCTGCCTGTTCCCCATAAGTCTTAATTCCCTTATTGATCAGAAATCTATCTACCCATGACTTAAACACATTTAACTAGGTAGCCTCCACTGTTTCAATGGGCAGAGAATTCCAAAGATTCACTACCTCTGAGAGAAGTTGTTCCTCCTCAATTGTGTTCTAAATTGACTCCCCCTTATTTTGAGACTGTGCCCTTTAGTTTTTGTTTCCTTTCTAAGTGGAAATAATCTCTCTGCCTCTACCCTGTCTAGCCCCTTCATTATCTTATATGTCTCTATACGATCTCCCCTCAGCCTTCTAAACTCCAATGAGTACAGGCCCAGTCTACTCAATTTCTCCTCATAAGCAATCTCTCCTCATCTCTGGTATCAACCTAATGAACCTTCTCTGCACTCACTCCAAGGCCAGTATATCCTTTCGCAAATAAGGTGACCAAAATTGCACACAGTACTCTAGATGCAGCCTCACCAGTACCTTGTACAATTACAACAAGATCTCTCTGCTTTTGTACTTTATCCCCTTGGCAATAAAGGTCAACATTCCACTTGCCTTCTTGATCACCTGCTGCGCCTGCAGACCGAGTTTTTGCCATTCGTGCACAAGGATCTCCACGTCCTTCTGCACAGTGGCATGTTGTAATTTTTCACCATTTATATAATAGTCCATTTTACTATTATTTCTTCCAAAGAAATATGTGACAGTTGGTACATCACCAGCTGCTCTGGTGAGCGTAAAAAGGAAATTAGGAGAGCCAGAAGGGGTCATGAGAAGGCCTTGGCTGGTAGGATTAAGGAGAATCCCAAGGCCTTCTACAAATATGTGAAAAGTAAAAGGATGAGAAGAGAAGGGATAGGACCTATAAAAGGTGAAGGGGGAAAAGTCTGTATGGAACCGGAAGAAATGGCAGAGGTGCTTAATGAGTACTTTGCCTCAGTATTCACGGGGGAAAGTGATCTGGGAGGATGCACTACAAGTTTGCGGCAGACTGAAAAGATTGAGTATGTAGATATTAAAGAAGCGGATGTGTTAGAACTTCTAAATGCTATCAAGATAGACAAGTCTCCGGGACCAGATGGGATGTACCCCAGGTTATTGTGGGAGGTGAGGGATGTCCTTGCAGAGCCCCTGGCGATGATCTTTGCGTCGTCGATGGAGACGGGAGAGGTTCCGGAGGATTGGAGGATTGCGGATGTGGTCCCTATTTTCAAGAAAGGGAACAGGGATAGTCCTGGAAATTACTGACCGGTGAGTCTGACCTCAGTGGTTGGTAAGCTGATGGAGAGGCTTCTGAGGGACAAGATTTACGAGCATTTGGAGAAGTTTAGGTTGATTAGAAATAGTCAGCATGGTTTTGTAAAAGGCAGGTCGTGCCTTACGAGTTTAATTGAGTTCTTCGAAAATGTGACTGAACACATTGACGAAGGAAGAGCAGTGGACGTGGTGTACATGGACTTCAGCAAGGCATTTGACAAGGTCCCACATGCAAGACTTCTTGAGAAGGTGAGAGGCCATGGGATCCAAGGGGCTTTGGCCTTGTGGATCCAGAACTGGCTTGCCTGCAGAAGGCAGAGGGTGGTTGTGGATGGCTCTTTTTCTGCATGGAGGTCGGTCACCAGTGGAGTGCCCCAGGGATCTGTTCTAGGACCCTTGCTGTTTGTCATTTTCATAAATGACCTGGATGAGGAAGTGGAGGGATGGGTGAGTAAGTTCGCCGATGACACGAAGGTCGGTGGTGTTGTGGATGGTCTGGAGGGATGTCAGAAGTTGCAGCATGACATCGACAGGATGCAAGACTGGGCGGAGAAGTGGCAGATGGACTTCAACGCGGATAAATGTGTTGTGGTCCATTTTGGCAGAACCAACGGGATGAATGAGTACACTATCAAAGGTAGGAGTCTTAGCTGTGTGGAAGAGCAGAGGGATCTTGGGGTCCGGGTCCATAAGACTCTCAAATCGGCCTCCAAGGTGGAGGATGTGGTTAAGAAAGCTTACGGTGTACTGGCCTTCATTCATCGAGGGATTGAGTTCAGGAGTCAGGAGGTAATGCTGCAGCTTTATAGGACCCTTGTCAGACCACACTTCGAGTACTGTGCGCAGTTCTGGTCGCCTCACTATAGGAAGGACGTGGAAGCTATTGAAAGGGTGCAGAGGAGATTTACAAGGATGTTGCCTGGATTGGGAGGCATGCCTTATGAAGACAGGTTGAGGGAGCTGGGACTGTTCTCCCTGGAGAGACGAAGGTTGAGAGGCGACCTGATAGAGGTTTACAAGATGTTGAGAGGAATAGATAGGGTGGACTCTCAGAGACTATTTCCCAGGGCTGAAATGGTCGCGACGAGAGGGCACAGATTTAAGGTGCAGGGAAGCAAGTACAGAGGGGATGCTAGGGGAAAGTTTTTCACTCAGAGGGTGGTGAGTGAATGGAATCGGCTGCCGTCGGTGGTGGTCGAGGCAAACTTGCTGGGGTCTTTTAAAAGACTTCTGGATGAGTATATGGGATCCAATGGGATTGGGGGTTATAGATAGACCTATGGCTGGGTAGGTTTTGATGTGTTCGGCACAACTTGTGGGCCAAAGGGCCTGTTTGTGCTGTAGTGTTCTATGTTCTATGTAGCGCCGTCTACCTCACACTTGCCAACATTATACTCTATCTGCCAGATCCTCGTCCACTCACTTAGCCTATCCAAATCTCGCTGCAGACTTTCTGCATCCTCTACGCAATTGGCTTTCCCACTCATCTTTGTGTCATCACCAAACTTTGTTACCCTACGTTCGGTCCCTTCCTCCAAATCGTCTATGTATACGGTAAACAGTTGAGGCCCCAGCATTGATCCCTGCAGCATGCCACTACTACCAACTGCCAACCGAAAAGCACCCATTTATTCCAACTCTCTGCTTCCTGTTAGACAACCAATCCTCAATCCATGCTAACACTTTACCCCTAACTCCGTGTACCTTAATCTTTTGCAGAGAGACCTTATCGAACGCCTTCTGGAAATCTAAAAACACCACATCCACCGGTTCCCCTCTGTCAACCGCACTCGTTACATCTTCATAAAAATCCAGTAAATTCATCAAGCATGCCTTTCCCTTCATGAATCCATGCTGTGTTACTTGATTGAACCATTCTTTTCCAGGTGTCCTTCTATTTCTTCCTTAATAATGGATTCCAGCATTTTCCCAACTGTGGACGTTAAGCTAACCAGCCTGTAGTTATCAGTCTTTTGTTTACCTCCTTTTTTAAACAATGGCGTCACATTAGCTGTTTTTCAATCAGCTGGCACCTCCCCAAAGTCCAGTGAATTTTATAAATTTTGGCAACTAACACATCTGTTACTACTTCTACCATTTCTTTTAGTACCCTAGGATACATTCCATCCAGGCCTGGGGATTCCCATTAGCCTACCGAGCACTACCTCTTTAGTAATAGTAATCGTTTTAAGATCCTCACCCCCTAGTCCCATGATCATCAATTTTCGGTATGCTATTTGTGTCCTGTACCATGAAGACCGACACCAAAAACTTGTTTCAGGCTTTGGCCATTTTCTCATTTCCCAGTATTAAATCCCCCTTTTCATCTTCTAAGGGTCCAACGTTTACTTTAGCCACTCTTTCTTCCTTTCTATACATTTGTAAAAACTTTTACTATCAGTTTTTATTTAAATTTTATATTTTTGTATATAGTTTTTATATATTTTATACAGTACCACTGGAACTTCTCACTTCCAATTTGTGGAAGTAAAAAAGATTAGCATTTATACAGAGCCTTTCATGATCTTGATGTACTAAAGTGTTTTACGTACAATGAAGTGCAGTCAATATTGTAATGTAAGGTAACATTGCAGGCAGTTTGTGCATGGCAAGATCCCGCCAACACCAGTGTGACAGTACCAGATACTTAGTGATTGTAGGATAAATGTTGGCCTGGGGCACCAGAGGAATGTTCAGACACATGGCAAGATAGAGTCCAACATTTCCCATCACAGGCTGGTGTGCTGATTCCCTGTCAGTTTTCAGAAGGTCATGATGTGGAGATGCCGGCGTTGGACTGGGGTAAACACAGTAAGAAGCCTTACAACACCAGGTTAAAGTCCAACAAGTTTAATTTGATAGTAAAACCACAAGCCTTCAGAAACGCTGTTTCTTCGTCAGCATTTACAGAAGTTTGTGGGTTTTCTATCAAATAAACTTGTTGGATTTTAACCTGGTGTTGTGAGACTTCTTACTCAGTTTTCAGGAGGCCAGGCCTGGTCTGGAACAGCTTCTGTCCACAAAAGATGGAGACCTGATTAAGCTCCCTCCCATGTCAACTAGAGGACGGGCTCCCTGCAGTGCGAAATGCATCAGAGCAAGGAAGTAGCTTCATTGCAGTAGTCTGTACTCTAATGCAAAATAGCCACAAGATGGTCTTTTAGTTGTGGCCATTTTTACTTGAACGTATGAGAAGATGTCTCCTCGGGGTATCCTGTCTGTTTTTTCCCTGCTATGGCAGGCTGAAGTTCTTTCACTGCCATGGGACCTCTGATTAGCCCTCCAATATTGGGAGTCTGCTCATTCTCCATAATTGGACAGTGAAGGTGCCTTCTGACCATTAATTGGCCAGTTCTCCAAAAACCATGTTGGGAGACTATTTCTGGGCTTTGGGTCCTGACCCCAAATGGAAAATCTAGCCTGTAGGGTTAGCATTGCTATTTCTGTGTAGGATAAATACCAACATGATCCAGTAGGGTTGAACATTCTATGTGCATGCTGTAATTCCTGTGTATTAGCAAATCCTGCACTCTGAGTACTGGGCAGAAATGCTGGTCAGGGCTTGGCTAAATAGATGCTTTTATTTAGTGAGGTTTAGTATTTAGAGCATGTTTTCCAGATTATTGCTTTTGCTTTTTTTCCAGTCTTATCCCATAGAAGTAACCTTTATTTAAAAAGTCGTTCAAATGCACCGATAAAGTTGTTCATGCAACAGGTATCGGGGTTGTAATAAAAATAGAAAATATTGGATAAACTCAGATCGAGTAGTATCTGTGGAGAGAAGCAGCGTTAATGTTTCGAATCCAAATGATCCTTTTAAAAACTCATTTAGATCCAAAACATTAACTTTGTTTCTCTCCACAAATGCTGCCACTTTAATCAGCATTTTCTGTTTGTATTCAGATTTCCAACACCCACAGTATTTTGCTTTCCTTCGAGGTATCAGGTTGTATTGATAACTTTCTAATATTGAGTTATAGCCAGTTTTACATATTTATAATTGATAAATTCAGTGTTTATCAACCACTTACAGAGAACTTAATGTTTTTAAACAAATGTCCGCAAAGTTTAAAAAGGTTCCAAGACTGCTTCTAGCTAGCTTTTGACAGGAAAAAGGCATTAAGCGTCAGTCAACAGCTAGTTAACAATACCAACAAAGTCTCTTAAATACAGACTTTATCTAAATGCTGGAGTTGGTTGATTAGCTGTCATTTTATTGGGCAGCTGTGAAAGTTTTGATAAGAAGCCGTGCATTTGACAACTACAGTTCAGGCACAAAGGAAAAACAAAAACATGACAGTTTTAGAAGGTGTTCTAAAATACAACTCTTTCTTATCTGTAGGTTGCGAGTGAAATTTCTCAGAAAATTGCTGCAATGACAGAAGCCAACACATCTCAACAGATTTCGACAAAAAGCGCAAGAACCTCAAAAGATAAGGATAAAAAAAAGGAGAAGAAGCACAGGAAGAAGTCTCGTTCTAGATCTCGGTCACGTCCCAGATACCGACTGAGATCAAGGTCGAGATCAAGATCTAGGTCAAGATCACGGTCAAAAGCAAAACACTCTCTGCCTAGTGCCTATAGAAGTGTCAGACATTCAAGGTGTGTTGAAGTGATTAAATATTCTGCCCTAAAGGCTGAAATTAATTTATTTGTAGTATAGCAATCTTTATCAGAAACACTGCTTATGTAGGGATTGCCGTTCTGTTAGTGATTCTGAATAGTGATAGGCAGGTAAAGATCCTCTGGACCATCCAGCCTGTCCCACACAATTGTAAAGTCTTGTGCTTCATAAAACCTACACATCAACCACATCCAAGTCCATCTGCCATTTTGGCAGAAGCAAAATCCAAACCAAATGAGGCGGAAAGATCTGTGAAGTTCCTCCCTGATGCAACCACGTTACTGAAACTTGACCAGGAAATCACTCAACCCTGGATAATTCTATATAGAACTGACCCCCTTGTAGAACCATAGAACATTACAGCAGAGAAACAGGCCTTTTGGTCCTTCTTGGCTGTGCCGAACCATTCTTTTGCCTAGTCAACTGACCTGCATCTGGACCATATCCTTCCACACCATGTACATGTCCAACTTTTTCTTAAATGTTAAAAGTGAGCCCACATTTACCACTTCATCTGGCAGCTCATTTCATACTACCACCACTCTGTTTGTGAAGAAGCCCCCCCAATATTCCCTTTAAACTTTTCCCCCTTCACTCTTAACCCATGTCCTCTAGTATTTTTTTCCCCTAGCCTCAGTGGAAAAGGCATACTTACATTCACTGTATCTATACCCATCATAATTTTATACATCTGTATCAAATCTCCGCTCACTCTTCTATGCTCCAAGGAATAAAGTCCTAACCTATTCAACCTTTCTGTGTTACTCAGTTTCTCAAGTCACCTTTGTAAAAGGTGATGTTTGTCCCAGGCAGAAACAGATTCAGCTCTTGTTTGGAGGAATTCAGCAAATCAGTGTTAATAGTGAGCCAAAACCTTGTTCATTATTCCCTGGGGAGACACGCCATCTCCTGAAATCTGAGTATAAAAGATATGGAAGTACGCAACACAAAGCCATTTCTACAGCTTCATGTTTCTACCACCAGATGGAACTTCATAGATTTCAGAAGCTGTAGTTCCATACCTACAGTATCACCAATGCACACTGAAGGAAATTTCTCTCTGTGCTCTGGTTTCTTCCCACAGTCCAAAGATTACAGGTTGGATTGATTGGCCATGGTAAATTATCCCTTGATATCTTAAGATGTGTAGTTAGATGGGTTAGCCATAGTAACTGTATGGGATTACAGGAAGAGAGCCTGGATAAGATACTCTGTCAAAGAAGACCAAACAAAAGTGCAGCACAGGAATAGGTCCGTTGGCACTTCAAGCCCATGCCAAATATGATACCCTAACTAAACTAGAAAACAAACCTTCTGCCCTTACTCTGACCATACTCCTCTATTGCCTCCCTATTATGTACCCTTCCAGATGCCTCTTAAATGTTGCTAAGGTGCCTACTTCCACCATCTCCTCTGGCAGCGCAGACTTATTGGACCAATAGCCTCTTTTTGTACTGGAAGGATTCTATGAAATTTGCATTGTTCTGGCTTCCTATGGCAATACTATGATAATGCACTAATATTCAGTTGACTATTTTTGTCTGTTGTCTCTTTTTTTTGTCTTTTTGTTACTTAACTCACCAGCTACACGTTGGTTAGCGCTGCTTTTCACACCACCAGAGACCTGGATTCACTGGTTATGCAGAGTTTGCACACTCTCCCCATGTCTGTGTGGATTTTTTCCAGGTGTTCCGGTTTCCTCCCATGATACAAAAGGAGTGCTAGTTAGGTGCATTGGCCATACTAAATTCTCCCTCAGTGTTCCCGAACAGACACTGAAATGTGGCGACTAAGGGATTTTTGCATTAACTTCATTGCAATGTTAATGTCAGCATATTTGTGACAGAAATGAATAAATATAATTATTTTTCTTAAAATCTTTTTTGATGCCTACAGAAAGAAAATTATGCCACACTATCCCAAAATCTCAGTCACTAAACAAATAAGAATAAGCAAGGATGAGTTGTGTGGATTTTAAACTTGTTTTATTGGTGCTGCATCTACAGTATGTTAAACAGCCACGTTGTAGAAACAAAGGAACATTTGTTATTCGTTCACCTTCCATCTGATGCTATTGTGACATTCAGTAAATGTAATCAGCCCCTCCCCACACCCATTTCTGTGGCGGACGGTGGAACAGGAAAATTCCATGGCATGTCAATGTCTTTCCTTGCCATAAAATAGATGGATACACAGAAATTAAATGTAAACAGGTCTTTTCCAGCTGTATCTCTGCTCTGCGTATGTTAGGAACCAGGAGGAGCGCACAGTCACAAATATATTCACCAGCTACATGGCCCGCTCACATTAACCCCTGGCCAAGCCACCCTCCTATGATCCTGTAACATTAAACCCCTGGGGGTAGTCCTCACTTCAGAAATAATCTAGAAATGATTAAAAAGTTCTCTTAAAATAGAAATTGAAAGCAGGAGTAGGCCATTTGGCCCTTCAAGCTGCTCTGCCATTCGTTTTGATCATGGGTGATCATCAAATTCAATATCCTGATCGCACCTTCCCCCGCATATCCTTTGATTCCTTTAGTCCCAAAAGCTATATCTAATTTCTTCTTGAAATCAGACAGTGTTTTGACCTCAACTACATTTTGTGATCATGAATTCCACAGATTTGCCACTCTGTGGATGACATCACGCCTGAACTGCCCACTTCTCACTCCTTGCAGCTATAGTTTCTAGTGATTAGACTGGGCACAGTAAGATTTTCCGTGTGATATTGGGCATGAAATATTAGTATTAATTAACAAAATTCCTTTGCTGACTAAATTTGCCTTTTCCTTTGCATATTTTAAAATTGTTGGTAAGTAGTGACCTGTAGCAGATAATTCAGTATTGTCCATTCCTGTTGTACCTTAAAGAAGTAGCAGCTTACACTACAGTATGGCTCTCTCCTTATTTAGGATGCTTATTGGATCTGGTGGTCGTTATTTTGCAGTCCAATAATATGGCTTGTTTGAATTAATAAACTTTCAGAAATTTATAATGTAACAACTTGCATTTATACACCACCTTCAATGTGAAAAGCTGTAATAAGAGCTTCTCTGCACACAAAGGGAAGGAAATGCTAAGTCAAAGAAGAGATAGTGAAGGATTCAACTAACAAGGACCTTTGTAATCAAAGTAAACCACTTTTTTCCTTGCTTTAGATCAAGGTCACCTCATCGAAGAAGAATTCCGTCTTCAGAAAGAAAGCGGGATGACAAAGAGAGAGACAGAAATGTTCCCAGTGCCTATCGTGTTGGTAACAGCTCAGGCATAAGTAGCAGAAAGAGATCAAGGTATGTTCAACATGTGGTAAAACCTTTTGGATAATATTCGATTCTTAACTAGTGTGGAGCCTGTGGTGTTGAGAGTTTTTATTGTTCAGAGGGATCACTGGAAAGCTGTACATGTTTATATTTAAAGTTATTGTTTGCTAAACCATAATTCCTTCACTCTTTCAAATTATAAGTATTTATGTTTCATAATTTAATAGAAACATGCTGTTACGGACATTAGTTTCATTGTAATAGTTGTTGCAGTGCAATTCATTAAAGCAGTATTTGTGAGTACTTTAAATCATGTTACTTATCAGATAGGGAGAGTCACCCCCCATCTTTTCCAGGATGTATATAACATGTCTGGTGGAAATAAAGACAAGTTGGTGCTATTTTGCTTAAACTTACTTGTTAATGATTTGAAATTTTCATATTTAGCTTGCAATATGTCTGAAAGTTTTCACCTTTAGCTTGTAACATATAAAGTTTTGCATAAAAGGCTGCTATTAGCTTGAGGAACTGAGGGTAAAACTTGGTAATCAGTGGGAAATTGGCTGAAGGCTAGAAAGTAGTAGTAACTCTGAGAGGACAAGGGTGTGTGCGATATATTACGCTGAGTGCTGTTGAAATTACGGCTATTTACATTGACAATTTGGATTCAGATGCTGAATATAACCTGTCATGTCAATAAATGATGCTTAGCTAGAGAGGGAAGATAAATCTGAGCTGACAATTTGGGAACTATAATGTATGTTGCATAAAATGTCAGGTAGGTATGGTACCCTATTGTTTGTGATACTGTGTTAGCAATTCCTGAAGTTCAATTCAAAACCCACCTCCCCCCATGGCAACTTGTGTAATTAAATTTAATAGATGAGATGTATGGGTTGACAGTAGGAAATAAAGTACCGTAAAATCTGCTGAATTCACATTAAAGCCCAACAGGTTAATTAATACCCTTCAGGGAAGGGAAGCTACACCCCTCCCTGCAATGTGACTCATTTCCACAATTGATTCCGAAGGCCAAGTAAGAATGAGCATTAAGTGTTTTTCTTTTTCCAGAGTTTCCTACGTCCCAATTATGTATAATGGATGTTTCTGCTCAAGCACAGAATCAATCATTCATCCATTATTGATGTTTAAATATCTAAATGAGTTGAATGAGAATGGATTCAAGTGGGGTGAATGGCCCTCTTCAGTTGCTATAATGACTGGCTGTAATGACACTAAGTCCACAATTACTTATTGAACTGTGTAATTAAAGATAGGGATAACCATGTTCATATTATAAAGTGATCTAGTCCCATGATACTTTTAATACTAAGTTCTGAGACTGATCTTCAGTATCACAGGACTACGGCTTGGGGAAAGAGTGGAGAAACTTTGTTACTGTGGAAGATGTATATTGAGCAGGAAAAGTAAGTCTGGACACTGCATGGAAATAAAAAACTAGGACTGATGCTACGAGCTTCGTAATGGTGTTGCTGACAGGAGGGAGAGTAAACTGAGCCTCTTTATCCTGTCACCTCTCTGCAAACAAAGGTGTTTTTAATTGTCTTAAGACTAGGCAGTGGCTGGTATGTTTATATCACCCAACTTTATGAGTAATTTGCAGCAAACTCTCCTTATGATTAACTCAGAAGGTTAGTTTATTCATATGTTCAAACAGCATGGTGGCACAGTGGTTAGCGCTCTGCTTCACAACGCCAGGGAGGAAGATTTGATTCTGGTCTTGTGGAGTTTGCATGTTTTCCCCATGTCTGTGTGGGTTTCCTCCCACACTCCAAAGATGTGCAAGTTAGGTTGATTAGTCATGGTAAAATGCATGGGTTTACAAGCATAGAGGGGGGGGGGGGGGGGGGGGACTTGGATGGGATGCTCTTTCAGAGAATTGTGCTGATTCACTGGGCTATTTGGCCTCGTTCTGGATTGTAGGGCTTCTGTAGTTGCAACACAGGAACCTTGGAGCCTCGCATGCACTGGATTCCTTCATGGAGATGTTGCAATTCTGGTGGTTTTCTGGCTGAGGATGGCAGCACAAAATTTCTTTCAAGTAGAGGGTGGTGCAGCAAGTCAGGGTTGATATTCAGAAATTTGTTCTACTTGGCAGGCAATGGCTGGCAGCTTCAGAGAGAAAGTTTTGTTAATGGCTGCTTGGGTCAGCTGGGAATCTGGTGATGTTCTTTTCAGATGGGAAGTAAATCAGCAGACTGCCTGTTTCTCAGTTCCCGACTGATTAGAAATATCAAAATGGTTACTTGAGACATGTGATTTCCATTCTCCACAGAATTCAAAAGGGATATTTTGAAGATTTTTAAATTTTAAAGTTTATTTATTAGTCTCACAAATAAGCTTGCATTAACACTGCAATGAAGTTACTGTGAAAAATCCCCTATTAGTCTGGCATTTGAGTCTGGCTTTTGTTTTATGGCTTATAATGTTTATGATAATTAACTTAATGTTCTATGTTCTAACTTCTGAAAAAGTCACTATCCTTGTTGAGACTTTGGTTCATGTAAGCCTTTGTCTTGATACCCGATGACTCCAATAGAGGAGTGAGCTTATAAAGATGCAAATGGCATCCATTTTAATTCAATAGCTCCTTTCTGAAATGGGGGCTGTTAGCATCTCTCAAAATATTGAGTTTCGATGCCTGTGAATCCCCTGGTTTCATAATTATGATATGTTTCTACCATAGGTTGTGAGATTCCACAAGAATGAAAGTGGAACTCTTGGCCTTGTAACTGGTGCTGGAGATTTCCAGATCAGTTGGCCAATCTTTTAAGTTATGTGACCTGAAGCAGCCATGTTTTCAGTTCAGCAAAAATCCATTTTGAAACAAGCAAAAAAAAAATGAAGTTTTTTATGCAAGTGGTTTTTGATTCCTTGCATGTCTTATTGATATGTCAGTGGAAATGGAACTCATGAGGGTCAGGGTGACAAATGGAAACGTTTAGGAGATAGTTGGGTTGTGGGAGTTACAATGGGCAGAATGGCATTCCTCGTCTCCATTTTGTACACTTTACTGGAGCTACTTGAATATTGAATCTTTCTCTGAACAACTTGTTTAAATAAGGTCAACATAATTGAAGTGACATGAATTGAGATTGCTCAACAGTTTTACCTGGCTCATTCACAGCCATGCAATTGTGTGATCAGTTCTGATTTCAACCAAGTTTATTAATAACATAAAATTAATTGATAAACTTATGCCCTGTGTTTACAAAGAAATGATGTAAGGCATTTCCTTCAGGACTTTAGCAATCTTTTTACAAACCTGAATGTTTGAACTGATTAAGATTGCATGAAGAAACGGTTATAAATGAGGAAGTCAGAGGCAATTGGTAGGTGGTTACGAAATATTATTAGATATGCCAGATCTATTGGAATTTAATATGTCTCTCCCATTCCTTATAATAGCTATTTCATTCATCATACTTGTGAAAGAAGAAAGAATAACATTTTCACCTGTTCTATTAAGCTGTCAAAAATGTTAAAATATAGGCCTAAATACTAACTCTGCAGTTTCATTTAATCAGCCTTTTCTCATGAGAAAAAAATCAAGACAACTGATAGATATCTCTACCACTGTTTACCTGGTTATCATTTTAAATTCGCATTTATTCTTTCATCACAGTCTTGCCATTTGGCTGCAGATTTATTTTGAAAAGATGCTGTATCTAAAGGCCTGTAAATTGTTTGGGGTTTTTACCCTGTACCCAGTAGAGGAAAATAAAGTACTTGAACTGCTTATACGAGTGCTTCAAGATTTAAATTTTAGATATCGTATAATGGAATTCACATTTGTAATTGGCTTTGTCAGAGAAGTTGTGAGCACAAATATTTCTAATACATTAAATGAAAAGTTGCTGAAGCACAGTTATTTGGGAAACATAAGTGCTCACAATGAGCACTATTTAATTTTTTTTAAATTACCTGCTGAAAAACATTTAACAGTAAATATTTTGCATCATTATGACTGAAATGATTTTGATGCCTTTAACTGTTGTGATCTTTTTATCTTCTAATTTGTTCTTTATCCATTATGAATGTTTGCTTATCTCACAAGGATTATTGCTAGTAAACTCTTGTAAATAGTTGTTCTGAACTTCCAGGCAATTTAAAATCCTGCACAGTTTTTTCATTGGGTACTTGGTTCGTTTAGGGATGGGCTATAAACACCAGCAACGCTTGCATCCCAGGAACAAAATTTTAAAAAGACTATTCAGGATCTGAAACAAGATTAAGATTTCATAACTGACATCTTTTCAGCAGAATTAGAAGAAGCTGAAGATTTACCAGTTTATAAGCTAGTACAGAACCAGGAAAAAAGATGTCAGAAGATGGAAGAATATCAAGGAATGTATGTGTTTGGATGAAGGGCAGGAATGATTAAGTTAATTGAACAATGGTGATGGTACCAAGACCTGCTTTTCTTCTAGAGGATTCTTCTTGAATTCTCCATTGATTTTTTTTTTGCACTGGCTATTAGAATCTGAATTAAGCCTTGCTATACACATTTGAGCTGGTGTTGGATAGCTTGGTTGTATTGCTGAATGAAACTGACCAGGAATTACGAGCTCTGTCATTGCTGAATTAGTTTGATTCCACTGACTGGAACATTAAAAGAAAACACTTGCATTTACATAACATCTTTTCCACAACTCGGCATTCTAAATTGCTTCACAGCCAATGTATTATCTTTGAAGTGTAGGCACTGTTGTTGTAGAGCTTTACATCATGGACAAGTTGGCCAAAGCGCCTGTTTCCATGCTGCCCAGTGTTTACCATTAAACTACTCCCAATTGCCTGAATTTTGCCCATATCTCTCAATACCAATCTTGACCATGTAACTAATTTTTAAAAATTTATTTATGGGATGTGGGTGTCGCTGGCTGGGCAAGCATTTATTGCCCATCCTTAACTACCCTCCATTTCAGAGGGCATTTGAGAGTCAACCACATTGCTCTGGGTCAGGAGTCACATTAGGCCAGATCAGGTAAAGATGACAGAATTCCTTTCCTAAAGGACATTAGTGAACCAGGTGGGTTTTTTATGACAATCGACAATGGTTTCATTCGACTTCTAATTCCAGATTTTTTATTGAATTCAAATTTCACTATCTGCAATGGTGGGATTTGAACCTAGGTCCCCAGAGCATTACCCTGAATCTTTGGATTACTAGTCCATGATAATACCATAATGCCATTGCCTCCCCGATTAGAATTTTATTCTCCATGGCTATCTTAAAACTAATAGAATTATGGTCACTGGTCTCAAAGTGATCCCTCACTAACATTTCTGTCACCTGCCCTTAGTTATTTCCCAAGAGGAGATTAAGTTTTGCCTCCTCTCTAGTTGGACGTTCCACATGTAAAATGAGAAATTTCTCTTGAATACAAGCAACAAATGTCTCTAAGCCTCTAATACTATGGCTGTCCCAGTCAATGTTGGGGAGGTTAAAATTCCCTACTATTACCACCCTATTTTCCTTGGAACTGTCTGTAATCTCTTTACATATTTGCTCTTCAATTTTCCACAGACTGTTTGGGACCCTGTAGTACAATCCTATCAAAGTGATCTCTTTCTCTCTCTCTCTTCCTCCCATCCCATTTTTCAGTTCTACCCATATAGACCCTCAGAAATATCCCCTCTCAGTACTGTTGGGATGCTTTCCTTAATCAAAAGCACAACTCCTCCTCCTCTGTTACCTTCTGTTTTATCTTTCTGATAGCATCTGTACCCTAGAACATTGAGCTGCCAGTCCTGTCCCTCCCTTAGTCGTGTTTCGGTAATTGCTGTAATACCCCAAAACCATGTACTCATCCATGCCCTGAGTTATCTGCCTTGCCCATCAGGCCTCTTGCATTGAAATAAATGCAATCTGGACTTCCTTTGCTCTTTGCCTTGCTCTTGCATGACCTCATAGTACTAGGATTACTAACATTGCTTTAATATTTAATGTGCTCTCTTTAATTCTGTGCTGTCCTTGACCTTCTCTCTCCCTACTGCTTTGGGCCCCACCTCCCTACCAAACTAATTTAAACCCTCCATAGTGTAATGTAGACAGATGTGGCATCCAGTCTGTACACAGCAGGTTTCCAGAAAAAAACATTATAAGTGATTTGTAAATCTGGTTTAATGATGATTGTGATGTTTGTTGATGGCTACAGGGGGAGCACTATATTGTCAGTTTTGCATCATCCACAGACTGAAATTATACTGTTAATATCTCAGTCTAGGTGAGAAAGCAATGGCCCGAATACTGACCCTGAGGAACCCTACTGTATGCTTTCTCCAGTCAAAACTGTTAATTCACCATTACACTTTGCCACCTATGATCATATTACCCTAGTTACTACCATCCTTTTTACCACTGTTATGTGGTAGGTCAGGGATTGAGAAACTGCTTTGCACATCTCCAATTTTTAATTGTCCACAAAGCCACAAGTTCTTGAACTCTCCCTCTGTAAAAAGGATACTTTATATTCCCCTGGAAGGGAAGCTGGAACTTCAGGTGCTGTCTTTTTCATAAGATATGGAACTTATAGTAAGGCAGTACTGCAGTGAAGTAAATGTTGTTTTCAAGTCTCTGCAAAGAGGCTTGAAACTACAACCTTGAAATTCAAGAGATGTAACTGCTACTAGTAAGGCATAACACCTGAATTATAATGTCTTTAATTAATAAGCGTTGAGAATAATTTTGTGCTGTCTTTCTTTATCTAATTGATGATCCTGTACCCCATTAAAAAGTATGAGATTTTCGTGAGCATGATATTAGACAATCAGATTTGCTGCCTTTGATAGTGATGTTCCTTCAAAAGATACTATACTGAAATATTGCTCTGTGACAATGTGACTCTTTCAGATCTCCATATGAAAAGAAGAAGAAAAAGAGTTCAAAATCTCATCCCAAGTTAAAAGGAAAAGGTGTCCGTTCACGTTCACGATCTTTATCACCGAAGAAGTCAAGCGTGAAGTCTTCAACAAGAAGTTCAGCACATTCAACTAGTTTGTCTCCAGCAGAGAGCAGAGGTTCCAGTCAAGATCATTCAAGGTATAATGATCTTCACATTCTTATAACATATAAACTAAACTTTGAAGTGAGCCATATTATTTAGGTTAGACTTTGGATCTGCAGTGGCTGATGAATCACCAGCAAGTTACATGATTAGATAACCCAAGTTTTTTCACAACTTTTTAAAATGACTCCAGTCGAGCAGCATTGCAACCAGTAACATGCAGGTGAGCTGGCCAAGCCTGCTGTAGTTATAGGGAATGAAATATGTACAGCCTCATCTCTCTGCTCATTCCAGGCTACATGGGCTACAGTAGAAACTTACTTAACTATTTTTCCAACTGATTAATCCCCCAATTAGCTAAATGTGCATTTTTTTCATCACTGCTGCAAGAAATTGTTTTTAATTCAATTTATGTATTTGATCAGAGTTAAAATAGATTATCATCTGGAATAAGAGAGAAAAACACTGGGATATTAGTAATTTAGGAGTTTGGTACCATACAGGAGTCCTGTTGGTGATGTGGTCTTTGCTTATACACATTTGGAGCCTTACTGTAAATGTTTATCAGACTAGAAATCACTTCTGTTAACAGATCAGAAAAATAGTTGATCGTATATTTGGTCTTTTTAATGTTCATCTGGGTCAATTTTATTGAGATAACTCTTCACAATTTTTTAATGTTGTTGATAAGATCATTATAAAGTTTATAGGATTTTCATTTTAGGTTTCAGAACCCATTTATTTTCGTGTTTATTGTTTGAATTCTGTCTCATGCTGTATTGGTTTGGCTTTGGTTGACGATGTTAAGAACTGGTTTTGATATCAAAATGCTTAGTTAATTGGTCCTATCTAACGTCTAAAACATGGCATTAAATTGTATTGTCTTCTGATAATGCAGTGTTCCTAGAGATACATAACTACTTTGATTCAAGTAATTCATAGATGGTTGCAGCAAAAAAATCAGCCATTTGGTCCACTGGGCCTTTGTTTTTCTCCATATGACCTAGCAAGTCTTTCTCACCTTCCAGCTCATTATCATCATCTTCAAGAAATTATTGTGTTTCATGTAAAATAATTTCTGCTTCAGATATTTGTGGAAGAGAAATCCACTTTGTAACTTCCATTTTTGGAATTCTTTCGATCTCCCTTTTTAATTTCTTTTAAAATTTGTCCTTGGGATGTGGGCATCATTGACTAGGTCAGCATTTATTACCCACCCCAAATTGCCCTCGAAGGTGGTGATGACCTTGAACTACTGCAGAAAATGAGGTGAACGTACACCCACAGTGCTGTCGGGGAGGAATTCCAGATTTTGATCCAGTTATAATGAAGAAACAGAGACATAATTTGTTTCTGATGATACTAAATTTGTGGAATTTTTACTTGTTGACCAGCATCATTCTGAAAAATATATTAGGTACTTGTTTGAACAAAGAACAATACAGCACAATGAACTGGCCCTTTGGCCCTTGGCCCTCCAAGCCTGTGCTGCTCATGCTTCCAATTAGACTGTTCATTTACATCCCTGCATTCCCAGTCTGTTCATATGGCTATCCAAATAAATCTTAAACAATGCCAGCGTGTCCGCCTCTATCACTTTGCATGGCAGTGCATTCCAGGCCCCCACCACCCTCTATGTAAAATACATCCCTTTAAATATTACTGCAATATTTAAGTGCCATTTTTCTCCTGGTAAATGGTTTGTAAATGTATGCTTTTTGCTGACATCAATCTCAATTTTGGCTGCGAAAGTGGTTTTTGGCTCAGTCTTCAAATGATATGGATCCCGGTTCCAGTGGGTTAACTGATGGAGGCACAAGAAAACTGGTAAGTTTACTATTTAACAAAACTGGATTTAAAAAAATGAGTGAACTCACAAAATATATCACAAAAGACTAGAAAAGGAACAAATGTAGGTATGGCATCAGTCGAGTGCAGAAGACTGGAGTGATCTCATTGAGATACTAAAAGGATTAAATAAGATAGATGCAGAAAAACTCAATTCTGGGAGGATAATCTAGAATCATGGGACATGATTTTAAAATTAGAACCAGATCACTTGGAGAAATCAGGAAGCACTTCTTTGCACATGAGGTAGAAACTTGAAATGCCCCATTATTTCATCCCACCTTCTTCCCAAAGCATTTGGATGCTGTGAGAGTTTGAATTTTCACAACTGAGGTTGCTGGATTTCTGTTAAGTAAGGATATCAATGGATATAGAACTAAAAGCTATGGAACATAGGAACATTCAAATTAAAAGCAGGAGGAGGCCATTCAGCCCTTTGAACTCGCTTCTCCATTCAGCGTGATCATGGCTGATCTGAATGTGGCATCAACCCCACATTTTTATCCTTAATACTCTTTGACTCCCTTGTCAATGAAAAATCTTACCTAATTCAGCCTTTAAAATATTCATCGACCCAGCCTCCTCCTCACATTGGGAAAGAAAATATCACAGATACACAACACTCAGTGAGATAAGATTTATTCTCAATTCCATTTTAAATGAGAGACTCCTTTATTTTTAAACAGTCCTAAAGTTCTAGCCTCCCCCACAAAAAGAAACATAATTTCAGCATCCACCAACTAAGTCCCATCAGAAACATGTATGTTTCAATAAGATCAATCCTTATCCTTTCAAACTTCAATGGCTATAAACCAAACATGTCCAGGATAGGATAATTCCCCCCATTCCAGGAATCAGTCAAGTATACCTTCTCTGAACTGCTTCTAAGTTATGCCCTTTGTTCAATAAAGAGACTAAAACTGTACATAGTATTTGAGATTTAGTCTCCCTAATAACCTATACAATTGTACAAAACATGCTTTTTTATATTCTATTCCCCTTGCAATAAATGGCAACCTTTCATTTGCTTCCTGATCACTTGCTGTCTCTGCTTTTTGTAATGGCAGTGGAGTACTGGTATTGTCACTAATAAACCAGAGACCCATGGTAATGCCCTGAAACGTGGGTTTGAATCCCAGCATAGCAGGTGGTGGAATTTGAATCCAATGAAAACTCCAGTGACTAGGAAAGTATTGTCGATTTGTCTTAAAAACCCATCTGGTTGAAGCAAAGCTGCCATTCTTACCTGGCCTGGCCTACATGTGACTGTAGACTCATAACAATGAGATTGAATCTTAAGTGCCATCTTATTTGTCCAACTGCTATAAAGTCAATAAGAAGGAATTAAATCAGATGGCATGCCTACCATCGACCAGGGCACTGGAAGCAACAATGGCAAACCCAGTTCTGTCAACCCTGCAAGTCCTCCTCCAAAAGGAGAATTATTCTAGTTACTAAAGATACTTTCTAATATCAGTAAAGATTTTGTGTTGTTCTTCAGTTGTGATCAAAATTTGCAGTGGTGCTGCCGGATTAATGTTTTTTATTTCACCTTCATTCTTCAATCGCAGTGCCCTCTCGTTTTGCTGCCTTCAAAGCTTGGGAAAGCTAAGTTTTTGTAGCTCTTATAGAAGGATCTCCTGGTCCTCCTGAACTACTTTTGGAATCTGAATGTTTTTCCCTTGTATGCCTTAGTTACCTGAGTAGTTATATGGCTTCAGTATGTTTGCTTAATAAACTACTAATAAAGCAGTATTGCTCAGCATTCTACTTACTTCATTGCAGCTGTACAATGAACATGGCCGTTCTTGAGAATTATTTCCCCATTTCTCTCTTTCTCTGCCGCTTCCCATCTATTTCAGTACTGTTCCATTAAGTACCTTCCTCATGTTCCTTCCAAATTATAATTGAATTTTGGCTCTCATCATTCTCCTTGCTGGCAGTCATTATGTGGTTCTTTGGCTGTTTGTTTAGTAGTGCCATTTGTAAATTTGACCAAGTGGCAGTTCATATCAGAACTCAAGTTGTTTATGTAGATTAGAATCAACAAGATTTTGATCATTAGGATCTTCTGTTGATTGGATATCTCATTTTGAAGCACACTCTGTATCAACTACCTGTTGCTTCCTTTCTCAATCAATTCTTATACACTAACAACATTTACCTTTTATATTAACTGTCATTACCTTATCTTAAGAGCCTTTGACTCGAAGGCTTTATTGAAAAAAAAAGTATGCTATCACGTGTTTAATTGAAATATCAATTAAATATCCAATTTTTAATATCAATGCAATTAACCAGGACCTCCTTTTAAAACTGTTAGCTATCATTTACTTGATTGCTTTCAGATAGTTGATCCTTATTTTGCTCCTTGTTATATTATTTCTCCAATTATTGTTGCTAAACCAATCAAGCTGTTGTTCTCCAAGTTTGTTTTATTGCCTTTTTTCTGAAAATCAATGATGCACTCTCTTGTTTCTAATCCAGTGAGATCTCCCCTTAATTATTCACTCCTCCATGGTAACTGCCAGCAATAAGTAGCTTTGATTCTTGATCTTACCCAGTGCTCGTGAATATACCTTTCATGCAAGCTTTGTCAAAGTCAAGTGAGGTTAATTGTAGAGCGTCATTTAATGGTGACGTGTTACTGTTATCTCTGAAAGATATTTTCAGGAATGGATAATTTATTGTGCTTATTTTCAAATTCAATTCTGTTTAAATTTTTAAGGATCCTCAATTCTCCTTTGATAATCATCATTGTGATGCTTTGATACTAATGGATGTTCTTGCTGTAACAGTTGGCTTTCACAGCACATTCATTTTTAGTTCCCTCCTTGCCCTCATGAATACTTCTATTTTCTTCTATTTTTCCAGTAGTTTTTTTAAAAACCCATTTAATATCCCATTTGTTTAGTCGGGGTATTGATTATTTATTTAAATATCAGTTTAATCTAGATTAATTAAAATTTCATCATATCATGACGTGTGCCCCTGTTTCCATTCCCTACGTTCTGCTGTCTGGTCCATAAGCTATTCCCAAATGTTTAGCGTACTGGCTTTTGTTGCTGGACTAAAATTTCAGAGGCCTAGATAATATTCTAGAGACACAAGTTGAGTCCTGCCATAGCAGCTGGGAGAATTTAAATTTGGTTAATCAAATAAATCTGGACTCTGAAGTACTATTAATAAGGACCAGAACGTCATGAAAATCAATCTACTTCACTGATGTCCTTCGGGTAAGGAAATCTGCTATCTTTGTTGTCACTGTAGCATGGTGGACTCTTAAAGACTCACTGAAATGGCTTGCAAGCTGCTAAGTTGTATCAAACCACATTGAAAAAGGCTAAAAATAAAGTTAAAAGACTGGAAACAACAAGGTTCAGTCAAATTGCCATACCCTCACTAACATCAGGAGTTTGTGCCAAAACTGAGGGAGCTGTTCCACAGACTAGTCAGGCAACAATTTGACATTGTCATTTTCAGCAACTCATACCTCAAAGCCAATGTCTTCAGTCTCATGGCACTTGGTAAGACATGGACAAGGAAACGTACTGTTGAAACCTACGACCCTTCCTGAGGTGATTAAATCCGTAGTCCTCCATGTTAAGCATCATTGGATGCACTGATGTTAGCAAGAACAAAGAATGTATTCTGGATGGAGGACTTCAGTACCCATCTTCAAGAGTGGCTGTGTATCACCATTACTGACTGAGATGTTCAGGTCTTGTAGAGTATATTTAACAAACTGAACATGAGCCAGGTAGTGAGAAAACCAATGTGAAGGAAAAACCTGCTTAACCTCATCCATACTTATCTACCTGTCAGATGTGTTATCCATGATAGTGTTGATAGATATGACTATTGTCCAATTCTTACAGACATGGTCCCAACATCATAGGGAGGACACCTGTGTTATGGGGCACTACTTTCATGCTATGTTAAATCGATTTAGAACAACTTTAGCAATTCACAACTGGGCGTCCAGGAGGTACTGTGGGCCATTCATTGGCAACATGTACTCAACCATAAGCCGTCACCCATTGCCCAACAAATCCCTCACTCTGCTATTACTATCAAGCTAGGGACTCAACCCTAGTTCACTTGGGAGGGTATGTGAGCGTGCCAGGAGCAGTGTTGAACGTACCTAAAATGAGATGCTGAACTGGTAAAGTGACAACACACTACTGTGTACATCCTAAATAGTATGATAAACAAAGCTAAGTGATCGCACAGTCAATGAGTCTGATCCTGCCACATTCAATCATGAATGGTAGGGGACAATTAATCTATTTACAGGAGAAGGCTTCATGAAGAACCCAGTTTCCATGATGGTGGAGCACATAACAAAGCTGAAGCATTTGCAACCATCTTCAGCCAGCAGTGACAAGTGGATGATGTGGCTTGGCGTCCGCCTGAGATCCTGCATCACAGATAACCAATGAATTTGATTCACTCCACGAGGTGTCAAGAAACAGCATAATCAAGAAACGCAGCATAGACTCTGACAACATCCTGACAGACGTACTGGAGAGTCGTGCTGTGTTTTTAACCACGCTGCTCCAGTAGAGCTACAACAATGATATCCATTTAAAAAAGTGGAAAATTATCTGGAGATGTCCTGTCCTCAGTAAGCCAGCAGTTCTAAACTGGCCAATTACTGGCCAGTCATCGGTAATGTGAAGGAGGTTTTGTTGACAGTGCTATTTAGCAGCACTTAACCAATAATCTACTCACTAATTCTCAATTTACATTCCTTCAGGACCATTCAGCTTTGAAGCTTATTACATCCTCAGTCCAAATATGGACTAAAGAATTGAATTCCAGAGGTAAACGTGGCTGCTCTTTACATCAAAGCAACATTTAACCTTGTGCTCAGTGGGAATTGAGGGGGTGGGGGGGATACTCCCACTGTTCAGTAATGACAAAGGGAGATGCTTGTGTTCATTGGAGGCATATCATCTCAGACCCAGGATATTGCTGCAGGAATTCTTGGGGTGGTGCCCTTACTCCAAACATCTGCAGCTACTTCACCATCCTTTCATCTTTTTTATTTATTTATTAGTCATAAGTAGGCTCGCATTGACACGCGATGAAATTACTGTGAAATTCCCCTAGCCACCACACACCGGCACTTGTTTCAGATACATCGAGAATTTAGTATATCCATTGCATCTAACCAGCACGCCTTTCAGACTGTGGGAGGAAACTGGAGCACACGGAGAAACCCACACACGTGCTGAGGCAGCAGTGCTAACTGCTGTGCCACCATGCTGCTCATCTTGAGGAACGTTCGTTGAATTACACAGTGCACAGGACCATTTTCTCAATTCAGACACTGAGTAGTCCTTGCCAACATACAACATGACTTGGACGACAAATTGTAAGGTAACATTTGCACACACAAGTGCCAGAGAAGAACTACTTGGCGAGAGAGTCTAACTATTTCATTTGCCGTTAAATGGCATTGCCACAGCTGAATCCTCTTATCATCAACATTTGTGAGGTTACCATGGATCAGAAACTTAACTGGATCAACTGTATAAATAGTGTGGCTACAAAAACAAATTGGAGACTGGGTATTCTGAGGTGAGTAAGTCACCACTTAACTCTCAGGAGTCTTTATTACAAGTGAGTGATGTAATAGAATACTCTTCACTGTTCTGGATGGTTATGTTTTGTTGGAACTCATCCAGCTTGATTGGCACCCCATCCAATGCCTTTACATTCACTTCCTTCCCCACTGATGCACAATGGCGACAGTGTGCAGTGTCTACAAGATGCACTGCAGCAGCTCACCAAAATCCTTTCCACAGCATCTTCCGATACGCGATCTCTATCACCTAGAAGAACAAGGGCCACAAATGGATCACCCACAGATTCTTTTCCCAAGTCACTCACCATCCTGACTTGGAGTTATATCATTGTTCCTTTACTGCTTACTCAAAATCATGGAACTTCTTCCCTAACAGCACTGGGGGTTAACCTACACTACATGGATTGCAGTGGTTCAAAAAAAAGCTCACCAGCACCCCCCTCAAGGAAATCAATGGATATTTGCCAGTGAAGTGCACATTTCAGGAACAAATGGGAAAAAAGTCAACATGTGTTGTCTCTCATTTGAACTATAGTCTGTAGCATCAGAATCTTGTTAATTGGTGATTCTTCAGCTTCACTGCGTGATGAATTGAAACCATTATTTTAAATAGTCCAGCACTGGATAATTTGCAATTAATGATAACCTGCAAAGATTGATTGTTTTTAATGTTGTTGCATTTTCCATTCTTATTTGACCTCAGTGAGATACTTAGTCCTGCAGTAAATGCATCTTGTACTTGGCATTCAGATCAGGCAGGTTTCAAGCCACACCAGTTTGTATCTGAAATTTCTTCTTGTGCTTGTCCATCTCAGGAAATGATGTAATTTTCACCAAACACATAATTCCTTGTTGGAATGGAAATATCAATTTGTTTGACTGTAAAACCTTAATCAGTAGCCAATCAAACATTCTTAGCAATCTAGGTAATTGCTTTACATTTGGTGACAAAGCTGCTTTTGTTTGTCAAGCTGCAGTTGACTTCTCAAACCAACGAGTACTCTAGTCTTGCTTTACACTCTTATCTGGTCTCAAAATTTGATTCCTGTATTTTGTATTACTTTGGCATGGTTGCCGTTGATTTGTTGAGCGTATGAGATGACCATGTGACCAGTGTGGCTCCTGTATGGTGAATCTTTAGAGGTGTCTTCCTGTTCCCTTACTGCAGCTCCAGGTTCTAAATTGCTGCCTGTTCATTGTTTTACTGAAGTTGCACTGCTTCATTGGTTGAGGAAAACTGAAATCTGCAAGAGATAGTCTAACATTGCCTTGGTTGAAGTTAATGTTAACAGTAATTGGATTTTTACAACACACATCTTGCCTTAGCCACTGTTACTGTCCATCGGAATCTCAACTTTTCACACAACCAAATACTTTCCCTTGAGATTAGATAGCTTTTAGGTGAATTTTGTAAAGAGGCTGCAGGATGATTAGATTGCTTTATTATTAATAAGACAGTTGTGACAAATGGAAATGTGAACATTAACAGTTGCTCCTTATTGTTGATGTTTTTTCACACTTTTTTAAGACTAGAAAATAAATGAAGCTACATAGTAATGCAGGCAATTTTTTGAAATTGTATTTTCATGTCACATTGTTATAGTAGGATAATAGGAGAATTTAATAAGCAGGCATTTGGTTAGGAAATCTTAGAAGCCTGCCATTTAAATACAGTATTGCTTCTGTAGTACTGTTTTCTTGTCAATCGTTATGAACTTGCATTGCTATGATTGCATCTTTTGCAGTCCTCCCCTTGACTCATATTTCCAACATGGTAATAAGGGCTGCACTCCACTGTCTCAATGCTTTACGAGGTGCATGAGCCCTTAATAAAACTTCACCTACCAGCTCCAATGTGACAGCTTGGGGCTGGCTGTTCCCTAAGTAGTTATAACACTTGAACGTGTGAATGGCTCAGGTTATTTCCTCTTTTGCTGTCTGGAGATGCGCTTTCTGCAGTTACTGCTTATACCCCATTCCAGAATATAATTGGAGCTTTAGACAGCCATGTTTTAGGAATACATAGACATATGATAAATTCAAATGTTGGACTTCATTTTGACATTTTGTTAGCAATTTTTGAATTTGTCACGAAATTGAACAAAAGAATACAGGGTCAGTATCATTTAACCCCACTGAAACATATATCCAAAGCCTATGCAAATCAGATATTGCCAGTCTCACTCGGGGTTGCATGCTCAGGATTCACTGGTTATATTTTCAATTCAATAAGCAAAAAATTCTCATTAACTTTGTGTCATACTGTCCAGTTTTGGGGTAAATATTGTATTCAATTATATCATGTTTTAATCAGGTTAATGGCTGAGTGAGCTTTATTGTGTATTTTTATTTCTAATGTAATAATCTGAAGATGGCAATTGTATATATATGGGGGCTACATGCGGCAGAGGGTAGAAGACTTCTGTGATGATCCGGTGACACAGCTGCTCTTTATTTTCTTTGCATGCGAGTGCTATTGTTCAGTAGTTGACTTTGTGTTTCTTATCCCCTACAAATGCTTTGTCAATGGAGCTCACCAGTATTGGGGTGTGTGCTCTGCACCTTGAACTACTTTAAGAGATTGAAATGAGCCTTTTAACATGTAAAATGTGCTGCTAGTGTCACTGGACCTTCCTGATTTCTGACCACTTATGACCGCTGCTGCCTCTGCCGCCTTCTCATGGGACTCAATTTATTATCCTGTACCCACTACCAACTTTTCAGGGAGAACCTAGAAAGAAAGACTGAAAACATGGAAACAAATTTTAGAAGATTGGATGGCAGGCCGCGACGCAGAGCAATACAGGAGTGTCAGCCTATACAACACCAGACATGCCATGAGTGAGCCCAGGGAGTCCTGTTCATTATGGGGAAAAAAAATAAAAGCTCAAGAAGCACTCCCAGAGGGTTGACCATGATAGGTCTAGGGAACAAAGCAGGTCTAAGGCTTTACCCGAGAAGTCCTCTGTGCCATTTCAGTCAACTAACACTGGTACAGTGGACTCCCGAGGAGATTCTTAACCCTCTGGTCCTACCTCAGCAATTAGGTTTCATCTCTGCATTGGTTGTATCAGTGCATTCTCAGCACATACTCACACATCTGTTTCTTTTGTTAATTTGTGCTAAGACCAATTTCTTGATTAGAGTCAAGTAAAGCAACAAGGGTCAAGTGAAACAACCTCAACATAAACCTTTGGTTGTCAAGATAAAAGCGGTCCCCAAAGGTTTCGGAGCAGTGAATAATTTTGCATAATTTCTAAGGTTCTTAGTATCGTTTGACTTGATGTGGGAAATTGTGATTCAGAAGGCATAAGTAAATTGGCTGAAGCATGTACTGCTCACAAGTGGCCGTAGCCTAAGTAGAGTCTGATTGGGTGGTAGAATGAGTAAAATAAATTTCCACGCAATCCAGACCCTTTAAGAATCAGAGATTGGAAAGTGATAAGTGCCGAAGTCACATTCGCCTTGAATGTTCGACTGTTAAAGAACCTAGCTCAGGATATGGATTCTTAAGTCTCACAATGAAATCTGTCTTGTTAATTTCCCAGGAATTACATTTCTTGATGCTCCAGAAAGGTTATCTACAATCCAGCTCATGAAAGCTGATTATATTTCTGCTTGAATTTGTTGAATTCTGTAATGTTAGTGAGTCTGAAGGTTTGAAAAGAATCAGTTATAGTACTGTTACTTCATTGGTACCTTAAGAATTCTGTTTACTTTTAGCAATTTGAGATATTTGTAATTAAATTGGGAATGTAGGTTCAAACCTCATGTTCTTGGGTATTATGGTACTCATAATGATCCACAATGCCAAGTCAGAGTTTTCCTGCTCTCAGTTGTAAATCTGAGCTGACACATTATTGGCCATCAGTTGACACGCCACTTTTCAAACTACGCCTATAGTGATATTGTGACAGATTTCTAGTTACCACTAAAGTTATGGACACTAAGAGTCATACTATTCAGATGGAGGATCTTTAGGTATGGGTGCATGCAAGAATAAAGTGTCCCTCCAGGGATCCTTTATATGAGAATGGTAGCATGCCATATATCATCTGCTATTTCTGTTTAAATGCCATCAGTACTTGGTCAGAGAGAGACTGTTGAAGCATTTGATGTATAGAACTTTGTACTGTTAGGCATTACTTGGGATACTTGAACTAAGATGTACAGGTCTCAGCTTGATGGCAACACAGAATGGTTTTTATAACATTGATCCACTGGAATAGACTCAAGAGTTTATGATAGGACTGTTTGAGGTGCATTCCTGAAACTAAACTTTCCCGAGACACAGGTGCAACTTCCACATCACCATCTTTCTGTTCCATAAAAAGATCCAATGTAATTTGCTAGATAAATGTGGCCTTTGAACTGTTCCCCAGTACAGGTGATATGTAGACACAAGGTAGTGCCAGCTGGGTGACTGATGTTTAGTTTGTAGTTTCAGAGCCTTGTATTCGGCAATATTTCACTGCATCTATGGGATTAGATCTCAGAGATTAGAGTCTGTTAGCCAAAGTCGGATATAGAATGTATACATTTATGATGAAGCAGCTTCTTCTCAAATAGAATTATTCAAAAGTGGATCTGCAGGTAATAAACAGTGATGACCAGTTTGCATGGGTTCAATTTAAAAGCAGGAACCTTTCAACAAGCTTCAATATTCTAAGGCAAAAAGGTTTTTTTTTTAACTTGTTCATCTTATATCCATCTTCCCATGTGAAGATTTCCTACTGGTCACTTAAGATGTGATTCTCGCGCCACTTCAAGCAAAGGGCATCCTTTCCATTTTGCTTTTACAATTGCCACAGTCAGTTTTCCAAATTGGAAGTATAAAGATGGATTTTGCAACCCTTCTCGGTCATCCTCTTTTGATAGCTTACTTATTAAAAAGAACTGACACAAAGCACATTGCTCTAGATTTAATAGAAATGATAATAGACTCCAGAAGCATGTGATACCAGCTGAAAAGATTCACTCCAGCTACAATAAATCTCTTATTAGGGAATAGTTAACTTTGTTGAATTAAAGCTGGTTCTATACCAGTTTATACAGCTGCTATGGAAGCTTCTATTAATCTTTTGACCATTCATTCAGACTGTTGAGTGAAGTCACCTTTTATGAAAAGAACATCAGAATCTAGGCTATCCCACAAACCATGTTTGTGGTTCAGATCTTTGTTTGTTGCAAAGATTGCAGCATTCTGTAGGCTCGTGGAATGGCTATTTATAGTTCTGATGAAGTAGAGATTTCCATCGTCTGATCTGACCCCAAATAATTCCAAAATTACTTTCCAAAATTTATTCTCCTTCAGGATTTCATTTTTTTCTTCACCCATCCAAGTTAATGGACATTGAATATTAAGAGAATAAGCTAAATTTTAAAATAAAGATTAAATATTTTCTGAAAAAAGCATTTTTTAAATTAGTTTCACAAGTAGGGTCACATTAACACTGCCCTGAAGCTATTTTGAAATCTCCTAGTTGCTATACTTGCGCCTGTTCAGGTACACAGGAAGAATTTAGAAGGCTAGTGCACCTAACTAGCACATCTTTCGGACTGTAGGAGGAAACAGAATATCCAGAGGAAACCCACGCAGACATGGGGAGAACATACAGCCTCTGCACAGACAATGACCCAAGTCAGGAATCAAACCCAGGTCCCTGGCACTGAGGCAGCAGTGCTAACCACTGCCTCCATGCTGCCCAATTATTGCCCGCATTGAGAGAATTGGTTTTTGAGAACCAAAAAATACATGGTGAGAGCTGAAAGTAAATGCTCCAATTTAGCGTCTGTAAAACTATTAATACTAGGACCAGTGCTGATAGTTTGAGTCAGCAGAGTGGACATGAACTTGAGAAATTAATCCAGAATGCAAATTTAAGTTTGATAGTGAGCAGCAATGTCAGTAGATCAGAATGAATTGGTTTATGGAGGATAATGAATGAAGAAGAAAATAAGATGACCTACCTCTGGTTGGGTCTTTTATTTGTTTGATTGACTTATCCTCCAGAGACTAATATTTTGCCCTCTTCCTCCTTTGTCCCCCTGATCTGGGAGTATGGGCTTGTTGTGCTTTTTGTTGATATTAAGAAAAATTAGCTGCCTCACTCGTACTGGCACTAGTTCCTTGGTTTGAAAACAACTAAAGGAATGTTCCAGAGCAAAATTTACATACTATAAAGAATGGGAAGGTCATTTGACCATGAAATCAAATTGTGAAGGGGCACTGCCCCTGTGCTTTATTTTCCCCTCCATTCAACTGGGCTTGTTCATTGGTATGTGAAGGATAATTTCATTTGAAGATTGGAGAAGACCTTACTAGAGGTAGGTCACCTAACTTTGCTGATAACAGACGCGATTAGAGATAGCAAAAATATACTTTGAAAAAATTTTACCCCCAACAGCCTGTTTGCAAATTATGTAATAAGTTGAAATGAATTGAAATATTTATGTTAAGTTGCACAAGCATAAACAGTTAGTTTGACATTATTCTCAAATTACAGCAAAAGTTATTGATTTTATGATTACTATGCCTTTCTTTAGATTAATCAGTATTAAAGTATTTTCACCAATCTGATTAGATATTAGGGCAAATCTTATTTTGTATCAGTTATGATTTTGCCATCTTTGTGTTACAATATGGTTCTTTTTTTTTTACACATTAACCACATTTTCTAGGACCTCGCAGTTCTCTTCTCATCCACTCACCCCAGAATTTTCTTTATCATTCAATGTTTAAACAAAATAGAGAAATTCATTTTCAGTATTTAGTTCCTATTAATAATTTAATTTTAACCGCTCGCTTGTTTATTTTAGCATTTATTGATGCAGACAAATGTTCTACGTTTAATGTTAAATGGTTTTTTTCACTTGCTAACAACTTTACCCAAACTAATTATATTTTTGAAGAGTTCATTAATATGTCAAGAGTTTTGATTGATATAAAGTCACATGCACAGGCTACTTGGCTAGCATGTTAAAATTGACTGGCAGTTCACTTTCCTGTTCTAAAAGTGTTCTGCTGACATTTTTCCAGCTTTGTATTATGTAAATATGAACATCAAATAGCGGGCAAAGACCCAGTTGTCATAAACTGAGAACAAAGCTCAAATTGTCAATAGAACATAGATTGAACTATGCTCTTAAATATACTGCTGGATAAGTTTCCACCATGCAATGCAGTTGCATTCTTGTAAATCTTGCATTTTTTTGTTTCCCTACCATTACTTGGCAAGCATGGTAGAAATTGCATATTATAGGCAAAAGGTTCGCAACAGGAAATAATGAGGTGGGCTCCAGAGATACTTTGCATTGTATGAATGATGAAGCAGTGCTAAATATTTCCTGATACAGTATAATTGGGTTCCTATTGCAAAATGCAAACAAAACATTGCATACAAATGATCTCACTTCCAATGCAAAAATATCAAAATATAATTTTTCCTTCCATTTTTAGGGGCGGCTCTCAGGAGAAGGATGAAACAGCATCTCCAGAATTGATATCTACGATGCAGAGTAAAATAACTCAGGTATGAATTCATAACAGTAGTTTTTAAATTATTATTCTTGGAATACAGGTGCTGCCAGTGCGGCTTCCATTTATTGCCCATTTTTAAATATCGTTGAGAAGGTTTGGTGGGTCTCCCTATGCTGCAGTAATGGAGTCCTTCTACCCGAGTATAAAACTTTAAAGGTTGAAGGTGAATGAGTAGTTTATACAAAAAGTGCATTGGTCTCTTAGGCTCCTTTACTACCTTGATGGGTCTGATTACACTGGAATTAAAAAAATGTGTAAGTGGATGATATTCTTTCAAGCATTGTATCTGCTGATAACTGGATAGTCAGAAGCTTTTTCTCTGGATAGTCAGAAGCTTTTTCTCTGGATAGTCAGAAGCTTTTTCGAATAGTCAGAAGCTTTTTCCAAGGGTGGATCAGTCAGTTCAGTTTAAACCTGTAGGGGGTACAGGTTTAAGGTGCGAGGAGCAAGATTTAAAGGAGATGCACAAGGCACAGAGAGGAGGGGTGCCTAGAACTCACTGCCAGGAGAGGCAGTGGAAGCAGGTATGATTGTGACTTTTAAGAGGCATCTTGACAAATACATGAACAGGATGGGAATAGAGGGATAGGGCCCCTTGAAGGGTAGGGGATTTTAGTTCAGATGAGCAGCATGATTGATACAGGCCTGGATGGTCGAAGGGTCTGTTCCTGCGTTGTAATTTTGTTTGTTCATAATGATGATGTGATCACTAAGGTTGAGTCAAATTTTTAACGGTTCAATAAGAACTACATTTCAGAAGTACTTAATTGATTATAAAGGACATTGGAATGATCTGAAGTTGTGTGCAGCGCTATATCGATGTAAGATATGTGGGTTAGATGGATTAGATGTGGGAAATGCTTGGAGTTATGGGGATAAGACAGGGGTGAGAGTCTGGTTAAGATACTCTGTCAGAGAGTTGGTGCAGATTAGATGGGTTGAATGGCCTTTTCGGGATTTTAGTATATATCTTTGAGCAGATATTTCATTCTATCTTTTCCTTTTGTGTAGGATCTAATGGCCAAAGTGAGAGAAATGCTGGCTTCTTCAAAAGATGTACAAACCAATGTGTCCTGAACAAAAAACACACATAGGCCCTGCAAGAAGACCTGGATCTGAAGTGGCTTCACAAGAAGCTTGAAATGTCTTATTGCAAGGACTAATTTATTTAGACAATTTGGGCAGAATTCTACTTTGGCAAAAACTGTTTTTTTGAATAGCTCATTTTGATAGTACAGTTTGAACTGAGATCTTATTCATTGTTACTGTTTTGCAATTCCCCTCTCCTGTTCTTGAACACCACAAACTCCACATGCTCTGGGGCGTCAGAATTTCGAACAGGAACTCTGAAAAGTTTGGTGGTGCCCTTTTTGTTGAACTCCAGAAAGTAGCTGCCTACAATCATTTGTGATTACCAGACAGGAGCTTAGCTTATCCTTCTGTGAAGGAGTTTTACTACTTAATATCTACAAAGATGAGGTAGCATCTCATTTTGTAAATTTGAAGAGTTCTCTTGATGCAAGTCTTTGGTGGCAACTGCTTGCGGTTTCAGCCTTGGAACAGGTTGCACAGACTAGTCTTGAAGACCAGGAGAAGCACGCTGGAACATCAGCATTACTTACGATACAATGTGTATCAACCATTGTCTGAAAAGTTGCATTTATTTAAACCAATACATATAAATTTACTTTAAATTCACACCCTAAGGACAGTGTGAGAGGGCTCCAGTAAAGTTTTCAACCTCAGTGATACAAAATCTATTGAAATATTAAAGGTAATTTATTTGTTTAGAATAATGGTTAAAGATTTATTTGTAAAAAGTGTTCAAATATTTTGCCTACTTGAAAAAATTATTTCAAGTCAGAATTTAGTTGGTACTTTGTGTTTAAAAGTTGCCTATTTTGGCATAGTAGCCTCTCATTAACTCCCAGCCCTGCCACTTTGATGCTGTTGCAGTTCTTTTCCACTATGAATAGTTGCAGTGATGTCACCTGAGTTTGGAGGAGAGGGTGTTGTCTGACACGGTAAATATGATTTAACGATTGCATATTTGGTCAGGCAAAGATATCAGTTAATGTTTTGCTCACTCTTGTACAATACTGATACCGGCCAAGGTTTATTCATGAAAGCTCAATCTTGCCCCTCGCCTGAGGTGTGGTAATCCTCAGGTTAAATCACTGCCGGTCACAGCCTATGGTCATCTGGGACTATGGCTACTTTATCTTCAGGACATTGATATGATCCTCCGTTTATTTGTACTGCATTTTTCAGCTAATGGAAGCTCGATGTTTATAGGCTTGGATCTGAATGACTGGAGATATCTATGATCAGTGTTATATCCATGCCACTCACTCCTTCTTAGTGGATCTGTTAACTGCATGAACCACAATAGCAACACAACATTGTATTTATTTTTTTTTTAAAGTGCTTGATTTATTTTTGTTTCATTTATTATATGCCACATCATTTAGCTGGGAAGATACAGCAAAGCCTCTCAAGAATATTAAGTGGTAATATTATATATGGAGCATCCTTTGTAGCGACCTGAAAATACCTTTCACCTCAGTACCAGTTTCCTGGTGCTGTCAAAATCTGGGAGTAACCTTCCATATAAATTTTCAAGGCTACTTTCCAATCTGGTCAATTTTCTTTTAATTGGTTTCTTGTCATACCCCTTCTCTTTGTTTAAAATCTTTCCAGGTTTCAGAAGTGCCTTTGCTGTCATTAATGTCTACACTTGGCTTCTTAGGTGATTGCACTGTTGATTATATGATGTTTTTGATAACCCTTCTGAGGAAAGTTAAAGAACAAGCTCCCATTTCAGTTGCAAGAGGTAATTAGGGAAAGTTGGGGTCCACAGGTAAGAGCAACTAAAATTATATCACACTTTTATTCTTGCAAGAAAGTGGAAGAACTAAAGGACTACTTATATTCCTCCGTCCACTATGGAATATATTCAGTGCCTCACTAAGTAAATATCTCGGAGTCATGTACTGAGGGTATTTCTACATGTGGTTCTTTGTGGCACTGCCAAAGTGGATAGCGGATTGGCATAGCCCCAATATTCTTGGTACTAGTACAGTAAATTTTATCAATTCATTAATATAATTTCTTTTAACCCTGTTCAAACCTAATAACCACACTATAATTGGATCGCCCTGATATTAGCTTCATGGTGTTTAAAACCATATACATAAAATTGGGTACACGGCATAATGTATTTGATTCTTTGTTGAATTGTTATTAGCATGGTTGGCTCCTGGAATTTTATAATTCCTGTGTTCCAGTTCCCTGAATAAAAAGATATTAGCGAGTTAGTGAAACACACAGTGGCTTCAGAGCCAAGCAGCCCAATTCCAGTTAAGAGAAAATAGTCTATCTAGAATTACCTATAATTCTCAATGTAGTTCTTCAGTCACCTGAGATAAAGGTGAGAGAGAACAAGAATCTGTACATGTCCAAAGAAATATTTTCCTACTGAAGAAGATTCTACTGCGTGACTGCTCTGATAGAAGAGAATGGAAGGCAGATAGTACAAATTTCTAGTTTAAAAGAAAACTCAAGACAGGATGGCATACCGTGTCCTCTGGTTTACAAAGATTATTAAAGGATGAAGAATAATACGTTAGAGGTGAGTTACCAGCCCTTAGTCTTTGTATAACATTTAGGAAGAACTAAAGAGTCCACTCAAATTGGGTAGTGATGGCAGTACAGCATACACAGTCATCTTAAAATTTGTAATTAATCCCTAGAATAACCCTCGTCATGTTTGGTAAGTCAGACTACTGAAAGGCTTGATTTGAGTAGAAGATTCAAATTGAACTATTTAATATTTTATAAGTGATGAATTTAATTTTGAGTTAGCAGACTTGGATTAATACTTTTACTTGTTCCTCTTCTCAAGCCCCCAGCAGTGTTATCAGCTCTGCTTATTCAGATGTACCAAGGATTCTCAAACAGTTGTACTTGGTTAATAGACTCATGGGACATTTAAAGCAATTCTCAAAGATACACTCTTTCAACCCACTTACTCCTTCATATCTCAGCTTTTTAAGTTTCTTTTGAGTTTCTTCATTTATATACTGTATGGAGAAAATTCCATTGAGATTTTCTGATGAGGTTGAAGCACGTTAGCAGGAAGGTTTGTTCTATCAGGAATAAGTTTCATGGCAGAGTGTGCTTTTGTACCTCTTAGTCTCATTAGGGTAAAATATTCTGATCTCATACACTTGATGAATAGAACTAAACCCAGGATCACATTGAAAGTGATCAATTTTGTTCTAACAACATATGTTTTATGGTTTCATTGTTAAATTTTTAGATGCTTTAACAAACTTGAACTACTTCTGTTTTGATTATTTTGCTGTCAATCTCTAGGATAAATCTGCAGGGAAGTTGCAAAATCATTTAACCTTTTCATTGTGAACTGTCCAGAAGTAGCCACTGAAAATGGAATCCCTCAAAGTGAGGGGCCTATATTCATACAAGTATAATTTCAAATTTATAATGTACATAACTTCTTGCACTTTCAAAGAGCTACAAGCTGCTGTGGCATCAGTGTTCTCGAGCATTGTGGTAGCCATGAACACCAAAGTAAGCACCACCTTTTTCGAGGAGAAGGGAAACAATTGTGGGCAGTTCCACATGTGGTGTACATGGCAATAAAATATATCCTTATCAAAGGGAGAAGAGAGTTTGCATTCGATAGCACCTTATTACATCTTGAATGCCCAAAACATCTCATGCAGTGAAGCAGGGTTGTTGTATATGCAAATGCAGCAGCCAGTTCCATGCAGCAATAAGTTAATTTGTTTAAATGGCTTGCAATTTGAAACATGTGTTCCATCCTTAATCATTACATATGTAATGTTCTGTGCCATCTGTTACCAAGTTACATTTCCTGTAGATCTACTTCGCTTTCTTTCACCTTCCTTCACCCACCCCTTCCCCCATTTGTGGTTGCATAATGCAGTATGAGGTTTGGAGCCCTGTAAAAGACGGGTGTGCTTAAAAATTGTAAATAAATGACTTTTATTAACTTCCTAGCAGTGCAACTTGTCAATTCAATTTTAAAACCCACACACAGGCCATTTCAGAGACTTGGGTAGAGCAGGGACAGGAATGGATGTTGCAGGTTCCGGGGTACAAATGCTTTAGTCGGAGTAGAGAAGGGGGTAGAAGGGGGGGAGGAGTGGCGTTACTGGTCAAAGACTGTATCACGGTGATCGAAAAGAAGTTTGATGAGGACTTGTCTGTTGAGGTAGTATGGGCTGAGATTAGAAACAGGAGAGGAGAGGTCACCCTGTTGGGAGTCTTTTACAGACCTCCTAATAGTTCTAGAGAGGTTGAGGAAAGGATTGCAAAGTCAATTCTGATTAGGAGTGAAAGTAGTAGGGTAATTGTGATGGGGGACTTTAACTTTGCTAATATTGATTGGAATAGCTATAGCTCTAGCTCGTTAGAGGGGTCAGTTTTCGTACAGAGTGTGCAGGAAGGTTTTTTGACTCAGTATGTAGATAGGCCAACTAGAGGTGAGGCTACATTGGATTTGGTGCTGGGCAATGAGCCAGACCAGGTGTTAGGCTTGGAAGTTAGTGAACATTTTGGTGATAGTGACCACAATTCGGTTACGTTCACCTTAGTGATGGACAGGGATAGGCATGAAGCTGGGGGCAGTAGTTATAGCTGGGGGAAGGGTAATTATGAGGCCATCAGGAGAGAATTAGGGTGCATAGATTGGACTAGGAAACTACAGGGACTGGGAACATCTGGAATGTGGTGCTTATTCAAGGAGCAGCTGCTGCGAGTCCTTGATAAGTATGTCCCTGTCAGGCAGGGAGGAAATGGACGAGTAAGAGAGCCTTGGTGTACGAAAAGAGTTGATTTGCTGGTTAAGAAGAAAAAGGAGGCTTATGTCAGGATGAGGCTTGAAGGCTCAGGTAGTGCAATGGATAGCTATAGATTAGCTAGGAAGGAGGTAAAAAGTGAATTGAGGAGAGCTAAGAGGGGACACGAGAAGATGTTGGCTGATAGGATTAAGGAGAATCCTAAAGCTTTCTTTCGATATGTTAAGAATAGAAGATTGGTTAGGGCAAGATTAGGGCCAGTCATAGACAGCAGTGGGAAGTTGTGCGTGGAGCCTGAAGAGATTGGTGAGGCACTGAATAAATATTTCTCTTCGGTATTCACGCAGAGTGCTGGAAATGTAGCTGTGGAGAGCACTGAGGTACAGGGTTGCAAATTGGGGAGTATTGTAGTAGATAGGGAGGATGTGTTAGAAATTCTCGAGGGTTTGAAGTTGGATAAGTCCCCTGGGCCGGACGGGATTTACCCTAGGATTCTCTGGGAGGCAAGAGAGGAGATTGCAGAGCCTCTGGCTCTGATCTTCAGGTCCTCGTTGGTTACGGGTGTGGTTCCGGAGGACTGGAGGATAGCGAATGTGGTCCCATTGTTTAAGAAGGGGAAGAGAGACCTTCCAGGGAATTATAGGCCAGTGAGTCTTACTTCTGTTGTGGGCAAGGTATTGGAGAGAATTATTAGGGATAGGATTTATAGTTATTTAGAGAGAAATGAATTGATTGGGGATAGTCAGCATGGTTTTGTGAAGGGTAGGTCATGCCTTACTAACCTCATTGAGTTTTTTGAGAAGGTGACCAGAGAGGTGGATGGGGGTAAGGCGGTTGATGTAGTATATATGGACTTTAGTAAGGCTTTTGATAAGGTGGCCCATGGAAGACTTCTACAGAAAATGCAGATGTGTGGAATAGAGGGTGATTTAGCTAATTGGATTAGGAATTGGCTGGCAGATAGAAGAAAGAGGGTGGTGGTTGATGGGAGATATTCATCGTGGAGTTCGGTGACAAGTGGTGTGCCTCAGGGGTCTGTTTTGGGGCCCCTGCTGTTTGTAATTTTTATAAATGATCTGGATGAGGGTATTGAGGGATGGATCAGTAAATTTGCAGATGATACTAAAGTTGGTGGTGTGGTAGATAGTGAAGAGGGGTGTTTTAGTTTACAGAGTGACTTGGACAAGTTGCAGAGCTGGGCCGAGAGGTGGCAAATGGAGTTTAATGTGGAAAAGTGTGAGGTAATGCACTTTGGCAGGAACAATAAATGTGTAGAGTATAGGGCTAATGGTAGGGCTCTTAATAGTGTTGAGGAACAGAAGGATCTTGGTGTATGTGTCAATAGATCCCTGAAAGTAGGCAGTCAAGTGGATAAAGTTGTTAAGAAGGCATATGGAGTCTTAGCTTTTATTGGTAGGGGGATTGAATTTAGGAGCCGCAGCATCATGTTGCAACTGTACAAAACTCTAGTGCGGCCGCACTTGGAGTATTGTGTGCAGTTCTGGTCGCCACATTATAAGAAAGATGTGGAGGCATTGGAGAGGGTACAGAGGAGGTTTACCAGGATGTTGCCTGGTATGGAGGGCAGGTCCTATGAAGAGAGGTTGAAGGATTTGAGGTTGTTTTCGTTAGAAAGGAGGCGGCTAAGGGGGGATCTTATTGAAGCATATAAGATAATTAGAGGTTTGGATAGGGTGGACAGTGATAGCCTTTTTCCTAGGATGGAGAAAGCTAGCACGAGGGGACACAACTTTAAATTAAGGGGTATGAGTTATAGGACGGATATCAGAGGTAGGTTCTTTACTCAAAGAGTGATTAGGGAGTGGAATGCCCTGCCTGCAGCTGTTGTAGATGCGCCAAGTTTGGTGGCGTTTAAGAGGTTAGTTGATAAGTATATGGATGAGAAGGGAATGGTTTAGTTAGGAGGGGCATTGCTTTTTATTTTGGTCGGCGCAACATCGAAGGCCGAAGGGCCTGTTCTGTGCTGTATTGTTCTATGTTCTACGGTATATTTAAGCAGACTTCAGTGTTTTTATCTGGCTTCTTTTCCTAAACTTGGTCTGACCTGTCTGAACAATTAAGTATTTAATCCTTTGGCGTGGGTATGTCTACCTCTGATGTTTTGTGGCTTCTGATTTCTCTTCGCCCCACCCTTTCCCCCCAGAGTTGCTGACCGTGTTTCTGGAATCCAGAATCCATGGATGCCACCTATCCTTCAGTATTATCTTCCTCTATGGTTCCCTTACTATGAGAATTTGGGTGGCAGGCTTAAGCAAGGGCAATGCAACTAAGCCTAACCCAGGTATTCACCTTTCCAATGCTGCTCACTGGGCAGCCATCAGGAGCAGCTATCTGCCAATAGCTTTACCTCAGCTATTGAGTCTATTGAAGTTCAGTGCAGTGCCTCAGCCTCAGTTAAGATCAGATATCTACCACTTGCATCGTGGCCTAGCATGCAGTAAAGTGCCTGTTCTACTTGCGTGACTGCAGTTTTCATGGTGAAAGCAATCATAGTAATAGCGTATGTTCAAAGACTTAAATATCTTGACTCAGTGAAGAGCATCTACTTAAATCAATACTCAGTTATATATTTTATTCCCCCTAGTCAAACGCAGTGTAGCTGTGCAAAATATTATTTGCCAACTAAAAATGTGCACTTAAACCTGTATAATCAATATCGCAGTTGTGGGAGACTGTTTTATTGAGTCAATGTTCAGAACCATTGGTGATACAAAGCAAAAAGCTGTAAATTTAAAAACAAAACTGAGTCGTATAAGGTTAATTTAATCTTGTTCAGACTTGTAGTTGATGCTGACCATGAATACTATTCAGTTATCGGTTTTTGAATTGACTCTTCTTTCACAGTGGAGAAGCTTTAATTTGCTAAGTGATTCTTAAGCGCAAGTTGGTTCTTAAACGTTTCATAAAGAAACCCTCTGGTCTCCCTCTCTTAGAATCAGAAAATCATGCAGCGCAGAAGAGGCACTTTGGCTCATTGAGTCCATTCCAACACATCAGAAACACCTGAATTCCTATCTAATCCCATCATCTCAGGTCAGGGATAGGTGTGTAAACGCTATAGAGAACGTAGGTTAGGGATAGATGTGTATGTGCTAGAGAATGTCAGTATATCAAAGGAGTAAGTGTTGGGTGTTCTAAATTGCATTAAGATAGACAAGTACGTGGGACTGGGTGGGATCTATCCCAGGTTACTGCAGGAGGCAAGAGAAGAAATAGCTGGGGCTTTAACAAGTATGTTCACAACCTCTGACCACGGGTAAGGAGCCAGAGGACTGGAGGATAGCTAATGTTGTGGCCTTATTTAAAAAAGGAAGCAGAAATAATCCAGGAATTTATAGGCCAGTAAGCCTGATGTTAGTGGTGGGGAGCTTTTGGAGATGATACTGAGGGACAGGATTTATACACATTTAGAAGAAAACAGATAGTTAGTGACAGGCAGCATGGTTTTGTACGGGGAAGGTCACGTCTCACCAACTTGATTGAGTTTTTTGAAGACGTAATAAAATTGATGAGCTGTGGATATAGTTTATATGGACTTGCGTGAAATGTTTGACAAGGTCCCACATGGCAGACTGGTAAACAAACTAAAATCATATGGGATTCAGGATGGGCTGCATGAAGAACTGGTTTGGTTATAGAAGATAGGCAGTAATACTTGAAGAATGTTTTTCAGAACAGAGATTTATTGCAAGTGGTTTTCTGCAGGGATCAGTGCTGGGATCTCTGCTGCTTGTAGTAAATGATCTGGAGGAAAATGTGAGATGGTCTGAATAGTAAGTTCACGGATGACACGAAGATTGGTGGAGTTGCTGAAAGTGACTGGGATTGGCAGAAGATACAACAGAATAGAGATAGATTGGAGACTTGGACACAGAAATGGCAGATGGAGATTAATCAAGACAAATGTGAGATGATGCAATTTGGAGGATTGAATTTAGTGTGAATGATACTCTAAATAGCAGAACCCTTTAAAACATTAACATACAGAGGGATTTGGGCGTGCAGATCCACAGCTCCCTAAAAGTGGCAACGCAGGTGGCCAAGGTGATTAAGAAAGCTTGCCTTCATCAGCCAGGGCATTGGGTACAGGAGTTGGGAAATCATGTTGCAGCTAACCTGGTTAGATTTGGAGTTGGAGTTTTGCCTGCAATTCTGGTCATCACACTACCAGAAAGACATGATAGCTTTGGAGAGAGTGCAAAGAACATTCACAAGGATATTGCCTGGTCTCAGGTGTTGACTATGAGAAGAGCTTGAATAAACTAGAATTGTTTTCACTGAAAAGACAGAGGCTGAGGGGAGATCTGGTAGAAGTCTACAAAATTGAGTGGCATAGACAGGGTGGATAGTCAGAGGCTTTTTCGCAGGTTGGAAGTGTCAATTACAAAGGAGCGCAGGTTCAAAGTGAGGAGAAAGTTTAAAGGAGATCTGCTAGGGAAGAATTTCATGCAAAGAGCCTGGAATGCACTGCCAGAGGAAGTGGTGGAAGCAGGCACGTTAACAACATTTAAGCAGCATCTGAATGGGTACATGAATAGGGAAGGAATAGACAAATATGGACTGAGTAAGGACACGATTTTGTTTTTAGTTTAATTAGGGCATCATGATTGGCACGAGCTTGAAAAACCTGTGCTGCATTTTTTTTGTTAGCACTTGGGCCATTACTCTTCCACCCCATAGTACCCTCTGCCCTTTGACCCAAAACACATTTATATGTTTAAATTTAGTGTGACCACAAAAATTGGGTCTCTTATTTTCTGAAAGTTCATTGGCTGTCCGCCAACGAATACATCCACATCCAATCTCTATCTTGTTATGGGTGACAGATTTGATTGACTTGCTGATTTTGTAATCCTTTGCTCCCATTGCTGTTGTAAGCAGTGCAGATTGTTGTTTGTCAAAATCATAGAACCTTTACAGTGCGGAAGGAGGCTGTTCAGCCCATCAAGCCTGCACCAAAAACAATCCCAACCAGCCCCAATCTCCGTAACCTCACATATTTACACTGTAATCTCCCTGACACTAAGGGGCAATTTAGCATGGCCAATCCAGCTAAACCGCACATCCTTGGACTGTGGGAGGAAACTGGGGCACCCGGAGGAAACCCACACAGATATGTGGTGAATACGCAGACTATTGGACTTGAAGGCCAGAATTGAATTCAGGTTCACCGCCTGGTGCTGAGAGGCAACACTGCTTACCACTGTGCTACTATACTGCCCTAGATGAACTGGATCCCTTCCTAATAACAAAGTGTTAATTAGAATAGATAATGGGAATATTTAGCATGTCTGGTGCCACTTTTGGACAGAGTAGAAATGACAGGATATATCGGATAAATGTGTGGCTGAAGAGATGGTGTGTCGGGCAGGGTTTCAGCGTTCTGGGGCATTGGGACTGGTTCTGGGAAATGGAACCTGTACAGATTGGATGGTTTACACTTGGGCATGACTGGGACTGATGTCCTAGGGGGAGTGTTTGCTAGAGCAGTTGGGGAGGGTTTAAGCTAATGTGTTGGAGTGTGAAAACCTATGTAAGGAGTCAGAGAAGAAGGGAGCAAGGACAAAATGTGGGGAGAAGGTTCCAACTATGTACCATGTACCGTGTACCTGATGGACGCTATTCTCACGTGAGATGAAAACATCTGTGTCAATGATCTGGCATGTCTTGCAGAGGTTGCAGGGTTGTGTGGTGTTGAGGTTATTTTTCTCCTGAAGGCTGGGTAGTTTGCTGTGGATGATGTTTGAGGTTGTGTGATTGTTTGAAGGCAAGAAGTGGGGTTGTGGGGATGGCCTTGGTGAGATGTTCTTGGCCTTAGCGAGATGTTCATACTCCTGCAACTCGGCCAATATTGTCTACCTGATATGCTGCAGGAAAGGATGTCCCGAGACCTGATACACTGGGGGGACTATGTAGACGCCACAACACGGATGAATGAATATCACTCTACAGCCACCAAGCGAGACTGTTCCCTTCCTGTTGGTGAACACTTCAGCGGTCACGGACATTCAGCCTCTGATTTTTGGGTAAACGTTCTCCAAGTGGCCTTCACAACACACAACAGCGCAGTCGCTGAGCAGAGACTGATAGCCAAATTCTGCACACAAGGACAGCCTCAATCGGGAACTCGGGTTCATGTCACACTATTTGTAACCACCTAGGCTTGCAATATTTCATTTACTGTCCTGTCTGGAGACAATACGTACCTCTTTAACCTATGCTTAATGCTCTCTCCACTCACATTATCTGCACCTTTAAGATTTAATTACCTATAAACACTGGCATTCTCATCAGTATTCTGTAAACTGAATGTGTGTCTTTATATGCCTTGTTTGTGATTAGAACTCCCCACTCACCTGACGAAGGGGCAGATCCCTGAAAGCTAGTGGCTTTTACTACCAAATAAACCTATTGGACTTTAACCTGGTTTGTGAGGCTTCTTACTCTGTTTACCCCAGTCCAATGCCGGCATCTCCACATCACATTTAAGGATGACATCAGGGTGGTAGTGAGAGGTATATATGTTATATGGGGGAAAAGAAGTTGAATCCATTTGGGTGGAAATTAGAAATAGTAATGAGAAAGAGTCACTGATAGTCATAGCCTATAAGCCACCAAATAATGACATCATGGTGGGGCAAGAAATAACTAATGCATGTAAAACTGGTATAGCAATCATTGGGGATTTTAATCTACATGTCAATTGATCAAATCAGGTTGGTCAAGGCAACCTCAAGGAGTTCATAGAACATATCCGTGATAGCGTTCATGAGCAGTATATAATGGAACCTACAAGGGAGCAAGCTATCCTACATCTGGCTCTGTGTAATGAGACAGGAATAATTAATGATCTTGCAGTTAGGGATCCTCTTGGAAGGAACGATTGCAGTATGGTTAAATTCAAAATACAAATGGAATATGAGAAGGTAAAATCCAACACCAGTGTCTTGTGCTTAAACAAAGGAGACTACAATGGGATGAGGAAGAAATTGGCTAAGGTAGACTGGGGGCAAAAACTTTATGGTGGGACAATTGAGGAACAGTGGAGGACTTTCAAAACAATTTTTCACGGTGCTCAGTAGAAGTATATACCAGTGATAAGGAAGGACTGGTAGAAAAAGAGACAATCAGCCATGGATATCTAAGGAAATAAAAGTGGATATCAAATTGAAAGAAAATGCATTCAAAGTGGCAAAGATTAGTGAGAATCTAGTGGATTGGGAAATCTTTAAAAGTCGACAGAAAGTCACGAAAAAAGCTACAAAGGCAAATAAGATTATGAGAGTAACCTAGTTCAGAATATAAAAACAGCAAAAGTTTCTACGATTATATAAAATGAAAAAGAGGGGCTAAAGTAAACCTTAGTCCTTTATTGGATGAAAATGGGGATGTAATACCCGGAAATGAGGAAATGATTGAGGAGATTCCTGCAGACTGGAAAACAGCAAATGTGATGCCACTATTTAAGAAAGGAAGGAGACAAAAGGTGGTTATCTGTAGGCCGGTTAACTTCTATAGTAGGGAAAATGTTTGAATTGATCATCATGGGAGGAATAGCAAGACATCTGGATATAAATTCTCCCGTTGGTAAGATGCAGCATGGGTTCATAAGGGAAGGTCATGTTTGACTAATTTGGTGGCATTCTTTGAGAACATTACATGTGCAATGGACAATGGGGAACCTGTGGATGTGGTGTATCTGGATTTCCAGAAGGCATTTGACAAAATGCCACACCAAAGGCTGCTAAATAAGATAAATGTGCACGGTGTTACTGGTAGTGTATTAGCATGGATAGAGGATTGTTTAACCAACAAAGCAAAGAAAGGGGGTAAATGGGTGTTTTTTCTGGTTGGTGATCAGTGACTAGTGGTGTGCCTCAGGGCTCAGTGTTGGAACTGCAATTCTTTATGATTTACATAGATGATTTGGAGTTGGAGATTAAGTGTGCTATGTCAAAATTTGCAGATGACCCAAGACGAGTGGCAGAACAAAGTGTGCAGAGGATGCTGGAAGTCTGCAACGGATATAGATAGTCTACGTGAGTGGGTGAGGGTCTGACTGATGGAGTACAATGTTGATAAATGTGAGATCATTCATTTTGGTAGGAATAACAACAAAATGACGATTTAAATGTTAAAAAAAAATTGCAGTGTGCTACTGTGCAGAGGGATCCAGGTGTCCTTGTGCATGAATCACAAAAAGTTGTTTTGCAGGTAATTGAGAAGGCAAATGGAATTTTGTCCTTCATTGCTAGAGGGATGGAGTTTTAAAAACAGCGAGGTTATGTTTTAACTGTATTAGTGCTGGTGAGGCCACTCCTGGAGTACTGTGTATAGTTTTGGTCTCCTTACTTGAGAAAGGATATACTCACACTGTATGCAAAGGAGATTCACTAGGTATATTCCGGAGTTGAGAGCGTTAACTTACGGAGAGAGACTGCGTAGACTGAGGCTATACTCATTGGAATTCAGAAGAATGAAGGGAGATCTGTTAAAACATTAGATTATGAAGGGCATAGATAAGAAAGAAGCAAGGAAGTCGTTTCAACTGGCAGGTGAAGCTAGAATTCAGGGGCATGGCCTCAAAATAAGGGGAAGCAGATTTACGACTGAATTGAGGAGGAACTTCTTCACACAAAGGGTTGTGAATCTGTGGAATTCCCTGCCCAGTGAAGCAGTTGAAACTACCTCATTGAATGTTTTTAAGGCAAGGATAAATATTTGAACAGTAAAGAAATTAAGGGTTAATGTGAGCAGGCGTTTAAGTGGAGCTGAGTCTGTAAAAAGACCAGCCATGATCTTATTGAGTAGCGGAGCAGGCTTGAGGGGCCAGATAGCTTACTCTTGCTCCTAGTTCTTAAGTTCTTATCTCTGATAACATCATTGGAGAGCGAAACAGTATTAATGTTTCTGATTGGCCTTTCATTTGAACTGAACAGTGAAAATGTCATGATGTGGAGATGCTGGTGTTGGATTGGAGTAAATACAGTGAGAAGTCTCACAACACCAGGTTAAAGTCCAACAGGTTTATTTGGTAGCAAAAGCCACTAGCTTTCAGAGCACTGCCCCTTCATCAGGTGAGTGGGAGTTCTATTCACAAACAGGGCATATAAAGACACAAACTCAATTTAAAAAATAATGGTTGGAATGCAAGTCTTTACAGGAAATCAAGTCGTAAAGGTACAGACAATGTGAGTGAAGAGCATTAAGCACAGGTTAAAGGGATGTGTATTGTCTCCAGACAGTACAAAATGGAAATGTAACAAGGTTTCAAATATCTGTAACACTTTGCAGTTATGATGAAATATCTTTGATCTGAAATGTTACTGCTGTTTCTCTCTCAACAGACACTGCCAATATTAACCACTTCTTCCATTTTCAGTTCCAATTTCCAGCACCTGCAAAATTTTGTGAAGTGATATAAAGACATTTAGAAAATCTGATTGCAGTCAGGCAGAATCAACATGGTTTTGTGAAAGAGAAATGATGTTTGACTGATTTATTGAAGTTAAAGCAATGTGGATATCGGGGAACCTGTGGATATGGTGTACTCAGATGTCAGAAGGAATTTGATAAAGATGCTGCCTCAAAGCTTACCAGACAAAATAAAGAGCTCATGATGTAAGGGATAACATATATTAACATAGACAGAGAATTGGCTATCTAACCAGGAGCAAAGAATATGCATAAATGAGCCATTTTCAGGTTGGTGAGATGTGATGAGTGAAATTATACAGGGATGAGTGCTGGGGCCTCCACTATTTATAATTTGTATCAATGACTTGAATGAAAGGACTGAATGTCTGGTTGTTAAACTTGATGATGCCACACAGATAGGTAGAAAAGTAAGTTGTGAAGGGGGTATAAAGAGACTGCAAAGGGATATAGGTTAAGAAAATGGGCAATATCTTCTGAGATCCCTACCTGCTTCAAGAGAGTGACCATCATCCCGGTACTAAAGAAAAGCCAGGCAGTGTAAATGACTATCGTTCAGTGGCTCTGACATCCAGCATTATGAAGTGCTTTGAAAGGTTAGTCATAGCACAAATCAATTCTGGCTTCCAAATTACCTGGATCAAGTATAATATTCCTACCTCCACAATAGGACCATAGTAGATACCATCTCCCTGGCCTTGCACTCAACCCGAGAACCCTAGATAACAAAGGCACTTATGTCAGAGTCCTATTTATTGACTACATCGCAGTCTTCAACACCATTATTCCTACAAAAATCATCTCCAAACTCCATGGCCTGGAGCTGGGCTCCTCTCTCTGTGACTGAATCCTAGACTTTCTCATTCTCAGCCTGCAGTCAATAAGGATAAGCAACAACACTTCCACGATCATTCTCAATACCGATGCTCCACAACTTGTATCTTCAGCCTCTTACTCAGCTCCTTTTACAACTGTACCTGTGGCCAAATTCCACTCCACCCCCAACTCCATTTTCAAATTTACTGATTACACCACCATAGTGGATCGGATCTCAAACAAGACAGAGTGTGCGTAGTAAATAGTCTCACAACATCAGGTTAAAATCCAACAGGTTTATTTGATAGCACAAGCTTTCGGAGCATTGCCCCTTCATCAGGTGAGTGAAGAGTTGGGTTCACAAACAAGGTATATATAGATACAAACTCAATTATAAGATAATGGTTGGAATGAGAATCTTAACAGGTAATCAAGACTTTACAGGTGCAGACAATATGAGGAGAGAGGGTTAAGATAGATTAAAGAGATGTGAACTGTCTCCAGCCAGGACAGTTAGATTTCGCAAGGCCAGGCAAGTCATGGGGATTACAGATAGTGTGACATGGACCCAAAATCCCGGTTGAGGCCATTCTCATATGTGCGGAACTTGGCTATTGGTTTCTGCTCTGCGATTCTGCATTGTGTATCATAAAGGCTATCTTGGAGAACATTTACACAAGATCAGAGGCTGAATGCCCTTGACTGCTGAAGTATCCTCCAACAGGAAAGGAACACTTCTGCCTAGTGTTTGTTGAGCAGTGTCTATTTATCAGTTGTTGTGGCAACTGCATTGTCTCACCAATGTACCATGCCTCAGGACATCCTTTCCTGCAGTGTATCAGGTAGACAATGTTGGCCAACTCACAAGAGTTTGTACCTGTACCTGGTGGATAGTGTTCTCATGTGAGATAAGGGCATCCATGTTGATGATCCAGACTGTCTTGCAGAGGTTGCTGTGGCAGGGTTGAATGGTGTCATGGTCACTGCTCTGAAGGCTGGGAGGTTTGCTGTGTACAATGGTCTGAGGTTGTGCGATACTGGAGTTGCGGAGATGGCCTTGGCGAACTGTTTGTTTTCGTTGATGACGTGTTAAAGGCTCCGGATAAGATGTCACAGCTTCTCAGTTCTGAGAAAGTACTGGATGACGAAGAGACTCTTTCCGCCATGCCCTGTGTTTGTCTTCCAAAGAGTCTCTGCGGTTTTTCACTGTGGCACATCAGAACTGTTGATTGATGAGTTGAGCGCCATATCCTGTTCTTGTGAGGGTGTTTTTTCAGCGTTTGGAAGTGTCTGTTGTGATCCTCCTCATCTGAGCAGATCCTGTGTATATGGAGGGCTTGTCCATGAGGGATGGCTTCTTTAATGTGTTTAGGGAGAATTGCAGAAGTGGAACATTGTGAGGTTATCTTTGGGCTTGCGGTGCAGTGAAGTGTTGAGGTGACCACTCTTGATGCAAATGCATGAGCCCAAGAATGTAACTGATTCTGGCGAGTAGTCCATAATGAGTCTGATGGTGGGATGGAATTTGTTGATGTCATCATATAGTTGCTTTGGTGATTGTTCACCATGAGTCCAAAAGAAGAAAATATCATCAATGTATCTTGTGTATAGCAACAATTGAAGGTCTTGTGCAGTGAAGAAGTATTTGTATGATGGGTTTCAGATGCCCTTGATGTAGACAGAGAGGTTCTCACACAGGGTCCCATTGCCTGATGCGATGGGACAGCCGGGTATGTTCGCCTTGTGTTTCTTTGGGAGGCAGCAGAGATCTCCAATGTGAGGAGCATGTGGGATGAGAATGTGGAGCGTGCTCTGAAGGTTCGGATCAAGGTTGTATCGCCGACGATACAAAGATCGGTGGTGTTTTGGATGGTCTGGAGGGATGCCAAAAGTTGCAGCGGGACATAGACAGGATGTAAGACTGGGTGGAGAAGAGGCAGATGGACTTCAATGCAGAAAAATGTGTAGTGGTCCATTTTGGCAGGAATAATGGGATGAAGGAGTACAATATAAGGGGTAGGAGTCTTAGCTGTGTTGTAGAGCAGAAGGATCTCGGGGTCCGGGTCCATAGGACTCTTAAATCGGCCTCGCAGGTGGAGGAAGTGGTCAAGAAGGCGTACGGTGTACTGGCCTTCATTAATCGAGGAATAGAGTTTAGGAGTCAGGAGGTAATGATGCAGCTCTATAAGACTCTTGTCAGACCCCAGTTGGAGTATTGTGCGCAGTTCTGGTCGCCTCATTATAGGAAGGATGTAGAGGCTATTGAGAGAGTTCAGAGGAGATTTACAAGGATGCTACCTGGATTGGGAGGCAGGCCTTATGAAGATAGGTTGAGGGAGCTGGGACTCTTCTCACTGGAGAGACGTAGGTTGAGAGGCGACCTGATAGAGGTTTATAAAATGTTGAGAGGAATAGATAGGGTGGACTCTCAGAGACTATTTCCCCGAGCTGAAATGGTCACTACGAGAGGACACAGATTTAAGGTGCAGGGAAGCAAATACAAAGGAGATGTCAGGGGTAGGTTTTTCACTCAGAGGGTGGTGAGTGAATGGAACCGACTGCCGTCAGAGGTTGTTGAGGCAAACTCACTGGGGTCTTTTAAGAGACTTCTGGATGAGTATATGGAAAAGAATAGGGTAGGGGGTTATAGATAGGTCTGTGGATTGGTAGATGTGATCGGCGCAACTCATGGGCCGAAGGGCCTGTTTGTGCTGTAATGTTCTATGTTCTAAAGGTCTTGATGAGTTAGTGGGTGTGTCGGGCCTACGGATACTGTCTGCTGAGAAAAAGATACAAAAGTCTAAGGACACGCCTCAACCAACCCGAGAACAGCTTCTTCCCTGCTGCCATCAGACTTCTGAATGGACCTACTTTGCAATAAGTTGATCTTTCCCTACACCGCAGCTATGACTGTAACACTACATTCTGCACCCTCTCCTTTCCTTCTCTATGAATGGTATGTTTTGTACAGCACGCAAGAAACAATACTTTTCACTGTGCACCAATACATGTGACAATAATAAATCAAAAGAAATTGGCAGATGGAATACAATATGGGAAAATAGGAACTTCTCCACATTGGCAAGAAGAACAGGAAAACAGCATCTTATTCAAAAGAGGAGAGATTTGCAAAATAGAGTCCAAAGGTATCCTGGTATATGAATCATAAAAAAAATTACCTTGCTGGTGCCACATGGGATTAAGAAAGCAGATGGAATATTGTTGCTTATTTTAAGCTGAGTGGAATATAAAAGTGATGGTTTGCTGCAATTGTATAGGGCATTGATGAAACCGCATCTGGAATATTGTATATAATTTTTGTCTCCGTATTAAAGAAAGGCTATACAATGCATTAGAAGCACTTCACAGAATTTTCACACGATTGATGCCTGGGATGGGGGGGTTTAAGTGATGAAGTGTTGGGTATGTGGACCTCTCTCCATTGGAGTTTAGAAGATTGAGAGGTGACTTTATTGAAACATACAAGTTCCTGAGGGGACTTAACAGTGTGATGCGGAAAGGATGTTTCCCTTTATGGAACATTGTCACAGTTTAAAAATAGCGTGTCTCTCATTTAAGATGGAGATGAGAAGCTTTTTTTGTGAATCTTTGGCATTCTGTTCCTCAGATAGCAGTGGAGATGACTGAATATTTGGAAGGCAGAAGTAGATGGATGTTTGACAATCAACAATCGGTGGAAAGTGCTGTTCAGGCCACAATCATTTTTTTAAATTTTTTTATTCATTGGTCAGGGGCGTTGCTGGGTGGGCCAACATTTATTGCCCATCCCTAGTTGCCCTTGGAGAGCAGTTGAGAGTCAACCATATTGCTGTGACTCTGGAGTCACAGGCCAGACCAGATAAGGACAGCAGATTTCCTTCCCTAAAGAACATTAGCGAACCAGTTTGACTTTTCTGACAATTAATAATGATTTTGTGGTCATCAATAGATTCTTAATTCCAGATTTTATTGAATTCAAATTCCACTATCTGCCATGGCAAGATTCGAACCTAGCATTCATGTCGAGAGGACTAGAATATAAGAGCAGAAGTATACTTCTGAGGCTGTATCAGGCTTTGTTCAAACCCCATTTGGAGGATTGTGAGCAGTCCATATTCAAGAAAGAATGTGTCGGCCTCTGAAAGGGTCCAGAGGAGGTTCACAAGAATGATCCCTCGAATGGAGAACTTGTTGTATGAGGAACAGTTGAGAACTTTGGGTCTGTACTCATTGGCGTTTAGAAAGGTTGAGGGAGGGATCTTATTGAAACTTACAGGAAACTGCGAGGCCTGGATAGAGTGGATGTGGAGAGGATGTTTCTACTAACGGGAAAAGTTAGAACTAAAGGGATGACCTTTTAAAACAGAGATGAGGAGGAAATTCTTCAGCCAGAGAGTGGTGAATCTATGGAACCCTTTGCCACTCAAGGCTGTGGAGGAGGGGTCAGTGAGAGTCTTTAAGGCAGAGATAAGTTCTTGATTAATAAGGGAATCAGAGGTTATGCAGAAAAGGCAGGAGAATGGGGATGAGAAAAATATCAGCCATAATTGAATGGTGGAGCAGAATTGATGGGTCGAGTGGCCTAATTCTGCTCCTATACCTTATGATCTGGGTCCCCAGAACATTAGCTGAGGCCCTGGATTAACAGTCTAGTGACAATATCACCCTCTTCAGATTAGCTACGATTTTACTGAATGGTAAAGCAGACTCAGGGACTGAATGGCTTACTGTTCCTACCGTGTACATTTGTAAGGTTAAGACACTGAAGGGACCATATACATCACACTTTTTCTTGCTCGATAGAGTTAATCCAGTTGTCTTTGCTTTTTTAAATATTTCGTCCTGAACTTGCTCCCATTCTTCCCAATGTTTTCATTTTTTTTTATTATAAAAAAGTGCAAATGGCTCCACTCCTCACGCAGGTTTGACTTTTTTTTTTGCAGCTTTCTTACTTCACAATGGAGATAAATTTCATTGCCTTCTTCATGGTGAATAATTGAGCTTAGTTCAGCATGGAGCCAGAAAATAGAATGATCAATGTATCTTACACAGCACTTTTATCCCCTACAATTGATTACTATTACTCTGTGCTTACTCGGGCTTCTCAGTGGCATGGATTGGTGCATCTACTCTGATTAACTGATTGTTTTGCTGTAAATAACACAAGATATTTTGAATAGGAAAAGATGAGTAGACAAAAGACCAGCTTGATGCATCGAGCATGACCCTCTGACCTGCAGCGCAACCTCCATTTTACAAATGCGTTGGAGATGGGAAAAGGTTTTTTTCTTAAAAGAAGCCAATTCAATGAAAATAAATCTAGGATTTTTCCCTGACATCAGGATCTTTTAATTTCTAATGGAGATCACTGTCAAGTGACTAGCGTCCATCATTTTCTGTCCGACTTCAGTAAGCCGTGTATGTTCGTCGGAAGGGAGTTCTTATTGAAACTTACAGAATCCTGAGAGGCCTGGATAGAGTGGATGAGGAGAGGATGTTTTCACTGGTGGGAGAGACTAGAATTCAAGAGCACAACCTCAGTGCGAGTGGACTGAGATGAGGAGGAATTTCTTTAGCCAGGGGGTGTGAATCTGTGGAACTCATTGCCACAGAGGGCTGTGGAGGCTGAGTCATTGAGTGTCTTTATGACAGAAATAGGTTCTTGGTCAATAAGGACAGGAGGCAAGAGAATGGGGATGAGAATCATATCAGCCATGATTGAATCTGCTCCGTCATTCAATGGGCTGAATGGCCTAATTCTGCTCCTATGGCACAGACCTCATTAAAACATGTAAATCAAGATCCCAGGAAATTTGCATGGAATTTTAGCAACTTGTGTTTATTGTGTGATGATGCTGGGCTATTAATGTACATCTTATGTTGAAGGAGACAGTTTTAAGATTTGATGTTTTCTTACAGGGAGTTAGTATGTCTGGAAGGAATGCAGCAGTGCTGAGAAAACAAGATAATTATTCATTTTTACCATACACTCGTTTACTTACATAGAGCTAATTGATTTTCTTTATAACTGGAGAGGTTTTATATATACAGGATCATGTGGTTGTAATGGTTAATGGGAAGAGTTAGGAAAGGAGAAGAGAGAAATACAACTGCTAGTTCAGTAGCTGACAGGAGCTGTTTAAAGAAAGAAGTCTGCAAGCTGCTCTGAAAATCAAAATCTTTCAAAAAACCCCAAGGCTGTTAACCCAAATCATCAAGTATATCTGCATTTGCTAACCATATTTAAAGTGGTTTTAATTCAATGGAAGACTGTTGCTTACTTGTAACTGAAATAGTAATGTTAGAAATTAGAGTTGTTCCTTTTCATATCTAATGATTATTCAGATGTTTAATTTTGTTTGAGCTATAAGTAAGCTATGTTTTGAACAAAGCTTATTTTGATAAATGATCGCTAATTTGTCATTGGAATCACTCCTGGAGTGAAACATCCCTATCCTCATATTTATACCCAAATTTACAGAAAAAAATATTGGGTCTGACACCCACTATTCTCTGTGTAAAAAATCTGCCTCGTACATCTCCTTTAAACATTGCCTCTTGCACCTTTTAAGCCTGTGCCCACTAGTAATTAATTCTCCCACCCTGGGAGAAAGCTTCCTACTATCCTCTCTGTTTTTGCCTCTTGCAATCTTGTAGCCTTCTATCAGGTCACCCCTCAATCTCCACCGTTCCAGTGAGAGCAAACCTAATGTTTCAGACCTCTCCTCATAGCTAATGCCCTCCATACCAGACAACATCCTGGTAAATCTTTTCTGTACTTTCTCCAAAACCTCCACGTCCTTCTGGTAGTGTAGCAACTGGAATTGAAAACTATATTCCAAGTGCGACCTAACTAAAATTCTATAAAGCTGCAACATAACTTGCCAATGTTTAAACTCCATACCCCAACTGATGAAGGCAAGCATGCCGTAAGCCTTCTTGATATCTTCTCCATCTACATTGCATTCCATTTTCATGTGCAATAAAGTTATGAATATAGTACTGGAGGCACAAAGCTTGGATTAACCTATCCATTGCAAGTTCAGTTACTTAGAGTGGTTAATTTCATGGTTGAATGAATTAATATAGATCAAATTGTCCTCCTGATATGGCAAAGTGACTATCGGCAAAGGGTCTATTGGCAGTTGTTAAATTTGTGTATTAGGCTGATGTATAAGCTATCATTGATTTAACATCAAAAGTGGTAGAATTCTGAAATAGTGGTGAGTTGTGAATTGTATTGTGCCATGGAATTGAAAAGAATTGCATTTATGTGGCCCAATTCTATTGGGTTGAGCTTAATGATAAAGCTAATATCAATTCCGTGTCCCTTAAAGTCAAGTTGCTTCGAAGAATCACTTATCGTAAGGGTAATTAAGTTCCAGCAACTGAAGTTCAGAAGCAGAAGCCAGAGGGAAATATCCACATTAAAAAAAAAAGTGTCTACGGTGTGTGAGCTGCTGTTATTGAAACAGTGTGATTTTCAGCCTTGGTTGTCAGGTATTTTTTGTGTGCATCAGCAATTGTCCTGCGCACAAGTACATTTAGTTATATTTAATCTTATGTATTTTGTGCAAAATATTCTGCCTGCCTGCAATTCATCTTTTCATTTTGTAACAAATGGGGAAAAAATGGTGAATTTGCTGCTTTGTGGAAATTCTTCACAGCAGGAACTGACATCTATGAACATTAAAGATTTGCAATGGTATAAAATGGGGACTTGGTTCATCTTTCTACTCACTTGTACATTCTTTTTGAGAATTTACGCTCTGGATGGACCAAAGGAATCTCTAGTGATTCCAGCAGCAGATGGAATTTAATCCAGATAAATGCTAAGCAATGCATTTTGAAAGAATTAATGTAGCGGGGAGTTATACAGTAAATGGCAGGGCCAACATGAGTGTAGAAACACAGAGGGACCTAGGTGTGCAAGGCCACAAATCTTTGAAGGTGGCAGCACAGGTGGAGAAGGTGGTGAAGAAGGCATATGGCATGCTTGCCTTTATATGATGGGGTATAGAGTATAAAAACTGGAGTCTGATATTGCAGCTGTATAGAACGCTGGTTAGGCCACATTTGGAATACTGTGTCCAGTTCTGGTTGCCATAGTACCAAGAGGATGTGGAGGCTTTAGAGAGAATGCAGAGAAGGTTTACCTGGTATGGAGGGTCTTAGCTATAAGGAGAGATTGGGTAGACTGGGGTTGTTCTCCCTGGAAAGACGGAGAATGAGGGGAGACCTAATAGAGGTGTAAAAAATTACGAAGGGTATAGATAGGGTGAACAGTGGGAAGCTTTTCCCAAGTCGGAGGTGACGATCACGAGGGGTCATAGACTCAAGGTGAGAGGGACAAAGTATAACTCTGATATCAGAGGGACGTTTTTTTACACAGAGGGTGGTGAGGGCCTGCAATGCACTGCCAAGCAGGGTGGCATCGTTTAAGACTTACCTGGGTAGTTACATGAACAGACTGGGAATGAAGGGATACAAACGAATGGTCTAGTTGGACCAATGAGCGGCACAGGCTTGGAGGGCCGAAGGGCCTGTTTCCTGTGCTGTATTGTTCTTTGGTCTTTGTACGACAGTGTGAGGGCAAAAGACAAGCCATCACTGCAGATGGTCTGGCTACAATTGGATAGGTAAGAAAAAAACAGATTTGTAATACATTGCTCAAGCAACTATAGTTCAGGCACTTGCATAGGATTGAGGGGTCAACAATGAGTCATACTAGAAATTATTCATTCTGACCAAGTGAGATGAAAATAGGTTTGACTGGGGACAATTCTGTATTATATAGCACCTTTTAATGTAACAAGATGTTTGAAAGGTGAGGTGAGTTGAGAAATGTTTTACAGTGTGCTGCAATCATCCAAAATGAACCGACGGCATTGGGCCAATGTGATGCAGAACAGTCCTTGGCATTAACCAAGTTTGTGCGATGGCTCCAGTGCTCTTTGCCATCAAATTTTCTGCCATGTTCTTGTACATAACCAAAGCTGTCAACATAGGAGTGAACATACAGTTGATGACAGACAGTAACCTCTTCAATCCACAAAGACTCAAGACTCTCAAATATCCCAAAACAACATCTAAATGAACTTGTGTTTGCCAATGTCTTTGCTTGCTTAGTGTGGACATCCAGCTGCTTGGTGCTGAAGCCTCAATGCATTGGCCTTGCAATAAGTATGATAACATTTGAGATTTTCCAACTTGCCATGAACCAAAAAAACCCCCAAGGTCCTATGTTCACAATCCGAAATACACCATTCAACTGCGATCCCGGGAATATCCTCTCCAACATCATCATATCAGATGATGAAATCAGCAACACTTGGCAGAAGCTAGCTCAGCATTTGACAGGATGGGCTTCAGAGAGATCAAGGAGTTTGTCTCAAAGCCAAGCCTGCCAAGCTGTGGTTCTCACATCTTCTCGAAGGCTGTGAGGGATGGACAATCTGCTGATGTCATAAAGTAACTCAATGGACTCCACCTTTACTGCTTAAGATCCTTCTGCAACATCATCAAGTGGAAGGACATAACTCCAAATACATTATGCTGCGTAACATCGTAGCGGGAGCATTCTTATCCAAGTTCAGCTTTGCTGTGATAGTCATGTGGTTTGTGAGATGGGCTCCCTCATGCCAAAGGTGGATTCTGCAGCCAGCTGAGCCTTGAATCTACAGTGCAGAAGGAGGCAATTTGGCCCATCAAGCTTGCACCGACAACAATCCCACCCAGGTCCCATCCCTGTAACCCCATGTATTTTTCAACTTTGGAAGGAAATCAGAGCATCTGGAGGAAACACGCACAGGCACAGGGAGAATGTTTAAACTCTGTCCAGACAGTGACCGGAGGCAGAATTGAACCCGGGTCCTTGGCACTGTGAGATAGCAGTGCTAACCATTGTGCCACCATGCCACCCCACGAACCAATACAGTAAGACATTCCAAACAGATGTGCAAAGTCATGCTGAAGATAAATTTCAACCTGCATGTTGGACTCCAATACATGAGGAGAATAAAAAACCCTAGACTGATCAAGATAGAGATGTCTCTGAACCAACACATAGAACAATGTCAGAACCTTTCAGGACAAGCAATCACATTGCAAAACCAATATCTCACCCAACAATAACTTCATTTGTAACATTTGCAATCAGATCTGCAAGATTTGTTTTAATACCACACAGGAGAGGACAGCAACTTAGATGGTGAAAAGTTGCTTTGTAGAAGTGATGGGAGAATCTATGACTGCCTGAACAATGTACTGGAAATAGATCCAGTAGTAACTTTCAAAAGGCAATTGGATAAATGAAGGAGAATAATTTAAAGGCTGTGGGGAAAGAGCAGGGGAGTGGGAATAAGTGGGCAGCTGCTTGAAAGGAAAAAATAACTTGTACACTGAGTGTACATAGCATGTCTCATAACCTCAAGCTGTCACAATGTGCTGTACAACTAACTTTCTACAATATAGAAAATGCAGAGACAAGCTCCTACAAGCAGCAAAATACTGAACAAATAATCTGGTTTTGTGATGTTGAATGGGATTAAATATTGGCTGGGACATAAAAGAAAATCCCCTTACTTACTTTTTTGATACAGCATCATAAGATCTTTTGTTTCCATATGAGACAGCAGTCCAACCTTCAGTTCAACATCTAGTTCTGAAGGTAGCACCTCTGACTGTGCGGTAGCTCTTTAGTATTGCAATGGAGTGTTAGCCTCAACATTTGGGCATAAGTGTCTGGAGTCAGTCTTGAATCCACAACCTTCCGATTTGGAGGTGAATGTGCTACCCACTGAATTATGACTGACAATGAACATGTACTTTCTATGACACAGGCATCGAAAGCAAAGTGAGGGAGCGATGGTGACTGGAGGAAAAGCTATTGAACAGCCAAAAGATAATTAGTGGGGAATTTGAAAGTGCAACTTATTATGACTTGGAGAGATTTTCTTTAATTTGCTCATGGAATGTGGGCTCCCTGGCTGGGCTAGCATTTATTGCTCATCCCCAAGGGCAGTTCAGAGTCGATCACTTTCCTGCGAGCCTGAGTCACATGTGGGCCAGAAAGGATAAGGATGGCAGATTTCCTTCCCTGAAGGACAACAGTAAACCAGGTGTGTTTTTCGGCAATCCGCAATAGTTTCATAGTCACCATTAGATTTCTTAATTCCAGATTTTTATTCAATTCAAATTTCACCATCTGCCGATGGTGGGATTCAAACCCCGGACTCCAGGATATTGCTCTGGATCTGATGCCAGTACGCCACTGCCTCCCCCAGTCAGCTTTGTAATCATCTGAACATGATTTGTTTCTTTAATGAAAAGGTGGGTGTGCCTATGTTTCTATCTTTGCTTGTTTCCCTAGAGTTTTCTTTCATCCCCTATCAATCACCTTTATAGTGACAAGACGATTGCTGTGTCCCAGTGTGACTACTGGGTTGGAATGATGGGGAGGGCACGGTTAAGTCAATGGAATAAGCAAAAGTACCCATGCTCAAGCATAAGGAACAAAAGGAAGGCTGATACCTGAAGGTATTATTGTTAGCCTATTAATCCAGAAACTCAACTAATGTCCCGGGGATCCGGGTAAGAATCCTGTCATGACGGAATTTAAATTGAATAAAAAATAAGAATCTACTGATGATCATGAAACAATTCTCGATTGTTAGAAAAACCCATCTGGTTCACTAATGGACTTTTGAGAAGGAAATCTGCCATTTTAACCCTGTCTGTCCTATGTGTACCTCAGAGCCCCAGCAATGTGGTTGACTCTCAATTGCCCTTTGAAATGGTTTAGCATCCACTCAGTTTAATGGCAACTAGGGACGGGCAATAAATGGATGGGAGGGGTGGCACAATGGTTAGCACTGCTGCCTCAGAGTGCCAGGGATGATTCCTGGCTTGGGTTTAGTCTGCACGTTCTCCCCCATGGGTTTCCTCCAGGTGCTCTGGTTTCTTCCAACAGTCTGAAAGACATCCTGCTTAGGGTGCATTGGTCATACTAAATTCTTCCTCAGTATACTCGAACAGGCGCTGGAGTGCGGCGAATAGGGGATTTTCACAGTAACTTCATTGCAAAGTTAATGTGAGCTTACTTGTGATTAATAAAGAAATTATTAAAAAGAAATGCTAGCCAGCCAGTGACATCCGTGTCCCACTAATGAATTTTTACAAAGCTGCTATTAAATCTAAAAATTGAGGTATAAACAGCAAAAAGATGCCAATAGAATAATCAGCAAGGCAAATACAAACAGATCATAAGTAAAAATATAGAACTGTTTTCTAATCTTCCACTGAAGTTCTTCATGCTGGAATTCCTGCTGCAGAATGGAAAAGCATAATTGAAGTAACAATACGGATGAAGCAATTGAAATATCTATAACGTGGATCTCTAAAGCAGAATATAATTCACAAGGTGAAACAGAATCTTTCCAGGTAATTGTGATACTCCTCAATTTTCCTTTTCAAGTCTGTGTGAATCGTAGCCTTTTGACATTGCCGAGCTCTGTGTTTGTTTTCACTATGTGGGTCAGTGTTTTACCACCCCCTGCTTCTCCCGGCCACTCAAACCCGAGGAACGGAGCCCTGACCCTTTTTGTGTTGACATATTGTTAACAGCGAGTGAAACCCACAGTGGGAAATCGCTTAAGCTAATCACATTTTGGAGCTCTCAGTGAAAGTGACAGCGGTCCTGAGTGCACAAGCTCAGTTCATGCAATTGGGTGTAGCAAATGGTCATAAGCAGATCTGTTTTCATTAAATCAGAACTGAATCCTGGGGGAACTGGTCAAATGAAAACATTTGATTTTAAAGTTCTGGAGGAAGAAACTATGATAAATCATCTTTGGCAAAGCTTTTACCATAATTCTCTTCCATGTGGCTTCCCTGAATCCTAATCTCTTTTTATGATCATTTTCCTTGTTACTTCACTGTACTCCTTCAGTCGTTGCAGAATATTTATTGCTGTCATTAGGAGTAGAGCCACTGACTAGATGCCAGCCTAGATCAATAGATGCCATTTACTTCCCTCCTAGTCGCAGCATCAATCAGTTACAATCTAATTGGGAATACATATTAAAAAGGACTCACTGCTTCTATTCATAAATGACTGCATTGCATGTGGCTTGGTGAAATCACTCTTACCAGAATGTTATGGGTTCAATAACCTTCGGCGTGTATTTGGTCATTAATTCCATTTGTTGTAAGCTGTTTGCTGTTTCAGCTGCAGCTTAGTAGGAAGCACTCTTGATTTCGAATGCCACTCCAGATATTGAGCATGTAATCTCCACTGGTTATAGAGAGCACCTTTGTTAATGCAGTTCTGATGGAGCACTGTGGCGATCTTGTGGCACAGTGTCCATCTCTGAGCCGGAAGCTCTGGGTTTGAGTCTCACCTCAGGACATAATGACCAAGGAAAGTGCATTAATACCATGGTTAACCAATATAATAGAAACAGATTTTCTGGCTATTTAATTCATCGCTGTTTGAGCGACCTAGCTGGCAATCCATAGACCGTTTGGGCTCTGCCAGGCCACAGTCCTTTAAATTCCCTGATTCTTTCCCCTGTCCACTGCTCCCTATTCTTCCTTGCCTGTGTATCTCTCCTTTGGTAGGTCCTCACCAACTGGTCTTGATTCCTGTCACCTAAAGTCATCCAAATTTGAAGCATTGGCTCTAATCTCTCTCCACCGATGCTATCATAAAATCATAGAGTCTTTATAATGCAGAAGGAGGCCATTCAGCCCATTGAATCTGCACTGACAACAATCCCACTTAGGCCCTATAACCCCACATATTTAGCCTACTAATCCCTCTCATCTGCATCCCAGGACACTAAGTGGCAATTTAGCATAGCCAATGCATCTAACCCGCACGTTTTTGAACTGTGGGAGAAAACTGGAGAAAACCCACGCAGACACAGAAAGAACATACGATCTCCACAAAGACAGCCATCCAAGGGTGAGAAACGAACCCAGGTCCCTGGAGCTGTGAGGCAGCAGTGCTAACCACTATTCCACCCTGTCAGACCAGCTGAGATTTTCCAGCATTTTCTGTTTTTTGTGAGCGACCCACGAGTGTGAAATTGTGGATGATGAGATCACTGAACTGTAGTTTTCTGTGTGATAGTAGCTCATGACATCAAGTGGTGAGGGCAGGAGACCCGTACCTCATATCTGTGTGTAGGTGTACCTCTGGAGTCTACCTGGAAGCAGCGTTTGCATTAATAAGCCTTCTAATTCTTCGCAATTGTCCCTTGCAGTTAGGGCATTAGCGAGCAGGGTTAATCAATATCAAGAACATCAATCTGATGACAGGTATACCTTTGTAAGATTTACAAAGGGACGAGGCTGACTGGCCATTCATCAGAACATCCATCAATCCTGTGGATTAATGGATATCTGACTCATTTCAGGGAGTTAGTATCTTGGTGATTAGTTCACTGGACGAGTAACCCAGAAACCTCAGGCTGGAGACATGGATTCAGATCCCAGAAAACTAATTTCAGTACTGGTGACCATGTAACTAGCATCAATTGTCTTTAAAAACTCCATCTGGTTCACTAATGTCCTTTGGGAGAGAAAATCTGCTGTCTTTCCCCATTCTGCCTTACATCTGATCCCATAGCAGTGTTGTTGACTCATAACTCAGTGGTTAGCACTGCTGCTTCACAGCTCCAAGGTTCTGGGTTCAATTCCCAGCTCGGGTCACTGTCTGGGTGGAGTTTGCATGTTCTCCATGTGTCTGCGTGGGTTTCCTCCGGGTACTCCGGTTTCCTCCCAGTCCAAAGATGTGTGGATTAGGTTGATTGGCCGTGCTAAGATATTGTCCTGTAGTGTCCAGGGATGCGTAGGTTAGAGGGATTAGTGGTATAATATGTAGGAATATGGGGGTAGGGCCTGGGTAGGATTGTGTTCGGTGCAGACTTGATGGGCCGAAGGGCCTCTTTCTGCATTGTAGGGTTCTATGATTCTATGACATTTTACATTGATTATGAAAGTCACACATCCCCGGGATGATTTGGATTCCCAGAAAGATTGCTAGTTGGACACATCAGGATATTATTTCAATCACCAGTGCCCTCCTGCAAGTGCCAAAAAACTGGATCTTCAAAACTCTATGGTGACTCTGGACAATAATTGCTACCACTTGTGGCAAAACTATCATTCAGGGTTATTGGCTTCAGACGCAGTAAGGTCAGGATTCAAATTTCAATCGCCCAAAATAATTGAAAACTTTGTTAATGGCCAAGTAAACTATTCCACTCAAGACCATTACAGATGGACACCAAAGCTTGCAAGTGACATTCTCATCCCATCAAATAATTACAAAATATGTTAGCTTCGAAATCTACCACAAAGGATTGCCTCAGTTGCCAGTGTTGGGTGTGTCAATTTGACCATAAAAGAGTCTCAATCCCTTAACTACAGAAGGGTCATTGGTCGGTCATTGCTGCAGGAATAAAAAAGCTCTGTTTGCAAGATAAGAGAAGCCTGTGATATCATCTGTTAGAGAGCTTGAACATTATGTGGAGGTTCAAACAAATAAATGGAGAGAAAACGCTTTTATTTGTGAGAAGTCCAAAATTAAGGGCCATAAATAGAATGCAATTACCAATAACACAAACTGGTTTTAAAATTTAAAGTTCATTTATTCATGCCACAAGTTAGCTCACATTAACACTGTGAAAATCCCCCAGTTGCCACACTCTGGTGCCTATCTGGATACACCAAGGGAGAATTTAGCATAGCCATGCACCCTAACCAGTACGTGTTTTGGACTGTGGGAGGAAACCCATGCAGACAAGGGGAAAATGTGCAGACTCCACACAGATAGTGACCCAAGGCCAGATTTGAACCCAGGTCCTTGACACTGTGAGGTAGCAATGCTAACCACTGTGCCACCGTGCCATTCCTATATTGGGAATTAAGGAGAAAAATATCTTTATTCAGGATGGTTACAGTCATAGAGTCATAGACTCTTGGAGATTTACAGTACGGAAATGAGCCCTTCGACCCAGCTTGTCCGAGCTGCGCTTATTTTTTTTAAACCCCTAAGCTAATCCAAATTGCTAGTACTTGGTCTATATCCCACTATACCTATTGCATCCATGTAACTGTCTAAATGCTTTTTAAAAGATAAAATTGTATCCACCGCTACTACTACCTGGACAGTGTAGCCTTTTTCCTAGGATGGAGAAAGCTAGCACGAGGGGACACAGCTTTAAATTAAGGGGTATGAGTTATAGGACGGATATCAGAGGTAGGTTCTTTACTCAAAGAGTGATTAGGGAGTGGAATGCCCTGCCTGCAGCTGTTGTAGATGCGCCAAGTTTGGTGGCGTTTAAGAGGTTAGTTGATAAGTATATGGAAGAGAAGGGAATGGTTTAGTTTGGAGGGGCATTGCTTTTTATTTTGGTCGGCACAACATCGAAGGCCGAAGGGCCTGTTCTGTGCTGTATTGTTCTATGTTCTATGTTCTATGTACCTGTGGCAACTTGTTCCAACTCTCACCACCCACTGTGTAAAAAGAAATGCCCCTCCAGAGACTTATGTATCTCTTCCTCTCACCTTAAACCTATGCTCTCTAGTTTTAGACATCCCTACATTTGGGAAAAGATATTGACTATCTACTTGTCTATGCCCCTCATTATTTTATAGACCTTTAAAAGGTCACCCCTCAGCCTCCTACGCTTCAGAGAAAAAAGTCCCAGTCTATTCAGCCTCTCCTTTTAACTCAATCCATCAAGTCCCAGTAGCATCCTAATAAATCTTTTCTGCATTCTTTCTATTTTAGTAATATCCTCTCTATAACAGGATGACCAGAATTGCATACAGTATTCCAAGTATGGCCTTACCAATGTCTTGTACAACTTCAATAAAACTCCCAACTCCTGTATTCAATGTTATGACCAATAAAAACATGCTTTCTTCACCACTCTGTCCACCTATGACTTTACTTTCAAGGAGCTATGAACATGTACCCCTAGATCTCTTTGTTCTGTAACTCTCCCCAATGCCCTACCATTAACTGAGTAAGCCCCACCCTGGTTCAATCTACCAAAATGCATCACCTCGCATTTGTATAAATCTACCATTCGTCAGCCCACTGGCTCAATTAATCAAGATCCCACTGCAATTGGAGATAACTTTCCTCACTGTCTACCATGCCACCATACTTGGTGTCATCTGCAAACTTACTAACTATGCCTCCTATATTCTCATCCAAATCATTAATATAGATGACAAATAACAGTGGGCCCAGCACTGATCCCTGAGGCACACTGCTGGTCACAGGCCTCCAGTTTGAAAAACAACTCTCTACAAACACCTTCTGGCTTCTGTTAAGAAGCCAATTTTGCATCCATTTAGATACCTCTCTCTGGATCCTGTGAGATTTAACTTTATGCAGTAACCTATCATGCAGTAACTCATCAAAAGCCTTGCTAAAGTCCATGTAGACAACAACAACTGCATCTACTTTCTTGGTTACTTCTTCAAAAAACTCAATCAAATTTGTCAGACATGATTTTCCACTCACAAAGCGATGCTGACTGCCCCTAATCAGTCCTTGCGTCTCTAAATGCCTGTAGATCCTGTCTTTCAAAGTACCTTCCACCAATTTACCCACCACAGATGTGATGCTCACTGGCCTATAGTTCCCAGGCTTTTCCCTGCAGCTATTTTTAAATAAAGGCACAACATTTGCCACTTTCCAATCTTCAGGCATCTCATCTGTGACTATCAATGATTCAAATATCTCAACTAGGGGCCACGCAATTTCCTTCCTAGCTTCTCACAATGTCGTGGGATACACTTCATCAGGTCCTGGGGATTTATTTACCTTGATGCGCTTTAAGATTTCCAGCACCTCCTTCTCTGTAATATGTACACTTCTCAAGACATCAATATTTAATTCCCCAAATTCTCTAACATCCATGTTTTTCTCAACAGTAAATACTAATGAGAAATATTCATTTAGGATCTCACCCATCTCTTGAGGATCTGCACATAGATGACCTTGGTGATCCTTAAGAGATCCTACTCTCTCCCTTGTTACTTTTTTGCCCTTTATGTATTTGTAGAAACTCTTTGGATTCTCCTTTGTCTTATCTGCCAAAACAATTTTGTGTCTCTTTTTTGCCCTCCTAATTTCTCTCTTAATTCTACTCCTACACACTCTATATTCTTCAAAAGATTCGCTTGATCCCAGCTGTCTATGCATGTCATATGCCTCTTTTTCTTCTTGACCAGGGCTTCAATATCCTGAGTTATCCAGGATTCCTGACTTCTGCCATCCTTGCCCTTCACCCTAAGAGGAATGGGTTTACCCTGAACCCTGGTTAACACACTTTTGAAAGCCTCCCACTTACCAGGCATCCCTTTTCCTTCCCACAGACTCCTCCAATTAACTTTTGAAAGTTCCTGCCTGATACCATCAAAATTGGCCTTGCCACAATTTAGAATTTTAACTTCTGGGCCAGACCTATCATTCTCCATAGCTATCTTAAAACACATAGAATTATGATCACTGGTGTCAAAGTGATCCCTCACGAACACTTCTGTCACCTACCCTTCCTTATTTCCCAAGAGAAGGTCAAGTTTTGCCCTCTCTCTAGTCGGACTATCCACACAATGAATGAGAAATTCCTCCTGAATACACTCAACAAATTTCTCTCTATTCAACCCTCTAATACCATGGCTGTCACAGTCAATGTTTGGAATGTTAAAATCTCTGACTGTTACCACCCTATTTTTTTTTGGAGCTATCTGTAACCTCCTTACATATTTACTCCTCAATTTCCCGCTGATTATTTGGGGGCTTATAGCACAATCCTATCAAAGTGATTTCCCCTTTCTTATTTCTCAGTTCTACCGATATAGGCTCAATCTGGTCATGATGCTTTCCCTAATAAAAAGTCCCCATCCTCTCTTACCTCCTGTTCTATCTTTGCTATATCACCTGTACTCTGGAATATTGAGCTGCCAGTCCTGTCTCTCACTCCTTTAGCCATGTTTCAGTAATTGCTATCATATCCCCGTTCCATGTACCCATCCATGCCCTGAGTTCATCTGCCTTGCCCGACAGGCCTCTTACATTGAAATAAATACAGTATGGACCTTGCTACCACATATAGCAGTTGAGGCTCATGGAATAGCTTTTAAAAAGATGCTGGATAAATGTGGGGAGGAAAGGAATAACAGGATATATCGATAGGATGAGATGAAGAAGGGGTGGGGGAGATTTATGTGGAGCAGAAACACTGATAGATGTACTGGGTCAAATACTCTGTTCCATTGCTATGAGGATCAGCATGGACAAAATAGGCCATTCAGCCCATCGAGGATCATATCCTACAATCACAGCCACCTGTCTCTCGAGTGATTCCAAAGTTCATGCATCCGTTACCCCTTGCCTTGAGTTACTTGTGTTCAAGTTTTACAGCAGCATGTGATTGTCATTCATCAAATATAAAATACATTACCGTCTGGCTGACTTTCTTGTAGTATAAAACCAGTCCTGAAAGCTTAACCATTAGAATTGTCAATATGCGTCTAAAATATCTTACCAGGGGTGATTGCATGAATAATTGAAACAGTTGAGGTGATTGCTTGCATTGTCCAGAATACTAAATAGCAGCATGAATCCCAATTAATGTCAGATAGAGCAGACTTCAGTTCTTTTCTGCTTAGTCACAATGTAGATTCTTATTGCACAGAAGGAGGCACATGGCCATCACTTCTAGGTTAGCTCTTTGAAAGAACTATCTGATTAATTCCATCTCCCTGCCCTTGTCCCTATAGTTATTTAAGTATTTATCTAATTCGCTTTAGAAAATGACTGTTGAATTTGCTTCCACCATCCTTTCAGGCAACATGTTCCAAATCTTAGCTTACTGCACTGTTTAAAAAAAAGGATTAAGTTAATGACATGTATTTTGCATTCTGTGTACCAACATCCTAAAGTCAATGCACTGTTTCAATAGATGGATAATATATTATTCTGCTTAGTGCAAAGGAAAGTAGTTTTGTCATTAATGTAAGTGCTCATCACTCCTGTCATGCTTTATGGCTTGTAACAGTTGATGATGGGCAGCCAATGGAGTGATATTTTACGGTACCCTATTGTCAGTGATGCCACGAACAGTATCTGTGGACTAGATTCATTCACTGCATCGTTATGATAACTGGTGCTGGTGGAGTAGGTTACCAGCTTCCCATCCTGGACTAAAATAGAACCCAGCCTCTCTCGGGACCTGCCCTGTAATTACTCAATTCACTCAGTAAGTGTTCACACGACAAAGCAGCCTAAATTCTCAATCTGTCTGACTAAATTGCATCAGCAGCTGATGTGAGAAATGGATAATGTCACATTGCTGTCAGAATGGGAGGGACCCAAGTCAAAGGCAACACGTTGGAACAATGTAGAGGCAGCGTGGCTGGAGCTCCCAACACGCTATACATTTCAGATAAATGCTGGAGAATTGTAATGAGCACAAATAGACTGGACAGAAAAGATGCTGAGGAAAGAAAGAAGTAACATTTCAATGGAATTTTAAAACAGCTCATTTAACAATTGAAATACACATAGCAACCTTTAAAATAATTCTTCCAGCTGCCAATACAGGTGGAGATAGCGGTGCACGTATTCCATAACTGAAGTGGCATGTTTAAGAATTCAGCTTACATTCTGCTGAGTTGAACTGAACTGACCTTACTTTTATAAGTGTTTTGTTTGGACAAATGTGATGACTTCTGAATATTGACTCACCCAGCTTCTAAAATGTACAAGGATGTTAGAGGACTTTGCATTGAGCTACAAGTGGAAATTTTTATAGCTCACAGGGCTATTGGGCTCCCTGGTGACTTTGTCACTAAATCCAGTGCAGAAGCTGGTGTACGTTATCCAGACAGACAGGTTTCGGGGGTGAAGTCCATCAGGTATTTTCACCCATTCTAAATACCTGGTTGATAGGAAAGCTAAATTTATTTTCTGTTCTGCCCTCACTCCTTCCTATATAATCAGCGGCTGCTTTTTGTGCTTTTGATTTTTATTTAACGTTCAGTGGCAGAGAACATGTGGGCGGTGGGTCAGACCAGGATTTCATTCAGGTTTGATAATGATTGAATAATTTGAGGCAGTACATCAGTGACAGTGACACACATCCAGAGAGGTTTACAGTGCCAAAGATGACCACTTAGCCCACTGTGTCTGTGTGCTACCTTTCTCAGACTCGTCCTGTCAACTTGAGGAGAAACTAAAAGCAGGAGGAGGGCATTTGGCCCTTCGATCCTCCTCCACTATTCATTTTTATCATGGCTGATTGTCAAATTCAATATCCTGATCCCCCCCTTATTCCCCAAAATCCCTTGATTCCTTTAGCCCCAACAGCTATATCTAATTTCTTCTTGAAATCAGACAACGTTTTGGCCTCAACTACATTCTATGGTAGTGAATTCCAAACATTCACCACCCTCTGGCTGAAGAAATTTCCCCTCACTTCAGTCCTAAAAGGTTTATTCCTCATCCTCAAACTATGATCCCTAGATCTGGACTCCCCATCATTGGGAACATTCTTTCTGAATCAACCCTGTCTAACCCTGTTAGAATTATATAAGTTTCTATGAGATCCTCCTCACTCTTCTAAACTTCAGTGAATATAATCCTAACCAACTTAGTCTCTTCTCATATGATAGACCTGCCATTCCAGGAATCAGCCTGGTAAATCTTCACGATATTCACTCTATAGCAAGGATTTCCTTCCTCAGATAAGGACCCCAAATTGCACACAATACTCTAGATGTAGCATCACCAACACCCTATACAATTGCAGCAAAACATCCCTATCCCTATACTCAAATCCTCTGGCTATGAAGGCCAACATACCATTTACCTTCTTTACTGCCTGCTGTACCTGCGTGCTTAATTTAACAACTGATGCACAAGGACACCAGGGTCTCGCTGTGTATCTATCTCTCTCAATTTACACCCATTCAAGTAATAATCTGTTTTCCTATTATTGCTGCCAAAGTGAATGACCTCACATTTATCCACATTATACTGCACCTGTCATGCAGATGCCCACACACTCAGCCTGTCCGAATCATGTTGAAGATTCTCCGCATCTTCCTCACAGCCCACCCTCCTACCCAACTTTGTATCACCTGCAAATTTGGAGATAATACATTTAGTTCCCTCTTCCAAATCATTAATATATAATGTGAACAGTTGGGGTCCTAACGCAGATCCCTGTGGAATCCCACTAGTCACTGATTGGCAATCAGAAAAAGACCATTTATTCAACTCTTTGCTTCCAATCTGCTAACCAGCTTTCTATCCACCTCAAGACATTGCCAGCAATCCCATGTGCTTTAACTTTATATAGTAGTCTGTTATATGAGACCTTATCATAAATCTTCTGAAAGTCTAAATAAACCACATCTACTGTTTCTCCTCAGTCAACTCTATTAGTTATACCCTCAGAAAATTCCAATAGGTTCATCAAGCATGATTTCCCTTTTGTAAATCCATGTTGACTTTCTCTGATAATATCATTGCTTTCCAAATGCTGAGTTATGAACTCCTTGATAATAGACTGTAGAAACTTCTCCAGAGAGTGGAGGTTTCCTCTTGTTGGACATTCCAGAGTGAGATGTCATAGTTTTGGGCTAGAGTGTTGTAGTTCTAAAACAGAAATGAGAAGGAATCATTCATTCAAAGGGCCATGAAGCTGTGGGATCCTCTACCCCAGAGTGCAGTGGATGCTGGAATATTAAACAAATTTAAAGAGGTGATAGGTTTTCTGTTAGGCTCACTGGTCTACAGTTCCCTGTTTTCTCTCTGCCTCCCTTTTTAAATAGTGGGCTTACTTTAGTTATCCCCCAATCTGTGGGAACTATTCCAGAGTCCAACAAATTTTGGAAAATAACCACCAACATATCTTTTATTTCCTGGGCCACTTCCTTAAGTACTCTGGGATGAAGATTATTAGGTCCTGAAGATTTATCCACCTTTCATCCCATCGATTTCCCCCAAACCATTTCTCTATTAATGCTGATTTCCTCCAGCTCCTCACTGAAACATGTTTCTCCCAGTTCTTTTGGCACATAATTTATGTCTTCCTTTGTGAAGACTAAAGCAAAGTACAAATTTAATTCTTCAGCCATTTCTTTATTCCCCATTATGAATTCTCCTGTTTCTGACTGTAAGGGACCTACGTTTATTTTTGTCCACCAATGTATTAAACCAGCCTTGCTGAGTTGGAGGAGGAGGGATTTGCACTTCCTGCTGAACAAAATTCTTCATCATTAATGAAGGGTGGCACAGTGGTTAGCACTGCTGCCTCATAGTGCAGGAACCAAGGTTTGATTCATGCTTAGGCCACTGTCTCTGCAAAGTCTGCATGTTCTCCCCATGTCTGCATGGATTTCCTCCTTGTGTTCTGTTTTCCTCCCACAGTTCAAAGATGTGCTGATTAGGGTACATTGGCTGTGCTAAATTCTAGCTCAGTGTATCTGGGCAGGTGCGACTAGGGGATTTTCACAGTAACTTCATTGCGGTTTTAATATAAGCCTACTGGTGACGCTAATAAGTAAACTTTTAACTAAATCCAATAAGTAATTAAGCATTATCTAGGGAACTGCTATTAGAATTCAGAACTTGCTGCTGCTTGGAGTGTTTGAGGAAACCGGATGCACTTAAAAGGAAGATAAATAGATGTTTAAAGGAGAAAGGAACTGATAAATTTTCCGATGGGAATTTGGTGGGAAAACTCCTGTGGAGCATAAGCATCAGTGTGAAAATCCATTGTTGGCCAATTTCTCTGCAGTAAATTCTATTAATCTCAGTGCTCTGTAGTTTCCCTATAGCTCTGTACTTTCCTACATTTCAGACATGTAATGTTTCCTTACGTTTATTGCCTTCAGCAAAGCATCCTGAGCTTATCTCCTTATTTCTCCCTGCACTCTTGATGTCAATTTCAAATTGATGCTACTAGTCACTGCCTTCACCTGCCAGTGGAAATTGCCTTCTCTTATTCATTCTAAAAGCATCATCATTTTAAATACTAAATGTCACTGTGAAAATAATCCCAGTATTAAAGTTTGTCTTTAGAAATATAGTGCCCAATCCTCAGTACCATTCTATGTTGTAATCTCTGTAAGTAAGATGAGGTAAATCCACCTTTTTACGGACATTAATGCAACATATGGAATATGAACAAACTTAAAATTCTGTGTTTCAAAACGCATGGATTTTAAATGGCTGCAAACAAGATATGGATAGACAAAGAGACACACAGCATTATTAAATCCATTAAAAGACAATGAGTCATGGGGAAAATAGTTTGCTATTTATGCACAAACGGGCCTTGCTAGACCTGGCTAACCATGCCATCCATTACAACATCAATGGACAGGACATAAAGAACAAAAGAACACAGCACAGGGGACAGGCCCTTCAGCCCTCCAAGCCTGCGCTGCCCATTTTAACACTCGGTGAATGCCTTATTCAAATACATATTATAGACTTAAGTTGTCTCCAAAATCCAACATGATTAGGTCCAGTCTGTGTCTTGCAAAATCATCTTGATGGAAAAGTGATCAACATCTTCTGAGCACCATCAAAAATCATTTCGCAAAAACCATTTCCATCATCTCCAAGCACTCTTGTCAAATTTGACTGACTGTTAGGAGAAGCCTGCCAGAATTGCAAAAGCTGAATCTTTTAAAATTGGATTCAGACAAAGGACGGGAGACTCTTTTAGCCAGAGCACATGGGTTGTTCAGTTCTTCACAACTACAGCTAGGGACTCTTCCCCAAGCAGAACCAACCATCTTTGACAGAACTGCAACCTTGTTCCTTACTGGCTGTAAAATTACTCCTCAACCTCCAAAGAAAGAAATTCAGTCAGTATTCACCAGCAAAGATCCAGGAAAAAGGAACTTCATTTGCAATCAGAAATCTAGAATGAAGATCTGAGTTACAGTAATGCCTATCTGACCATGTGACCAAGGTGTGTGTTTCTTGAAGACAAGATGACTCTGATCTTTTCTTAGAGGCAATACTGCCCCTTTGACCCCAGCAGTGATGAGTATAATCTACAGTCCCCAGAAATCCTCAATAAGTCGGGAATTAGTGTAAAATTGTGTAAACCTAAAAACATCCATGGTGTCATTATAGTTCCTTCCTTCCATAGCACAGTAACTGGTTATGAGTGCATGTTGACAGGGCTGGTTAATTTCATTCCTCCCTGGAATAAAACTTGACCTTTTGTGTCACCCACTCATCTCTTTTTCATTCTGGCGAATCACAGAGCTGGAACATCAATCCGATGTCTAGAACCAAAAGGATTCAGGCACCTCAAAAACACTTACTCAAGTGCGTTCACTGGTCAGGCATAAACAGTGGTTCATTTTCTCTCTCCCTCCTGCGAAGTCATCCCAGTGTGATACTTCTGCCGTTTCCTCCATCTGCAGGAGAGACACAGATATCCAAGAATGGTACTGCGGACTCCCCTATATGCATGCCTTTTCTAACCAGCAATACAACAGTGGCTTCATCAACATTTTGCATAAATTTATTGTTACAGCTTTGCTCTGTATCTCAATTTATAAATCCCCAATTTCTGTTGGTCTTTATTGCATAAAAGCAAAATACCGTAGGTGCTGGAAATCTTAAATTGGAATTGTAAATGCTATCTAAACTCATCAGATTTGGGAGCTTCTGTGGAGAGAGAATCAGTTAACGTTTTTGATCTAACTGACCCTTGGTGCGGAACTGAAGTAAGATAGAAGTGCTCAGATAAGGACAAAATACTGTGTATACTAGAATCTGAAACAATAAAAGAAAGATTGATTCTATTCTCTCTATAGATCCTGTCAGACCTGCTGAGTTTTTCCAGCAATTTTTAGAAATGTACACAGTTATTTACTTGGAAAGGGGACAGAGAAAATGGGGCAGGATAAAAGATGGCTTTACCCACCTGTACTCACATTCAGACAATTCTATTGTTCAATGCCCTTGGTAACTTGTATGTCCTCTACACCCTTCAGCACCTCTTCATTTACAGTGTGTTCTCCCTTGTCCCTAGTATTCACACTTCTTTACATCAAATTCAATTTCACATATTTGTCCATTCTTCTAATCTATGTGCCTTCCAGCATGTTTTTTTCTCCTGTCCTGCCAAAGCTGTTTCATTGGTGTTGTGGGTACACTTCAAGACCGTTTATCCATAGCTCAGTCCAATCATCCATGTACAAGTGTTGTGTATATCAGATCAAATTGTTCTCCAATCCAAGCAGAACACATTTATTCAAACTTTAGTTCCTGCCCGTCAAAAATACATGCTGCTTACATAAAAATATAACATAACGACACTGAGCAGCAGCATACAATCCAGTCCCTCGAGCCTGCACCACCTTTCATACAATTTTTATGGCTAATCTTATTTCATAATTGAAAACCTATCACCTCCCTAAATTTGTTTAGTATTCCAGCATCTACTACACTGGAGTAGAGAATTCCACAGCCTCATGACTCTTTGAATGAATGATTCCTCCTCATTTCTGATTTAAATCTGCAAAAACCTAGTCCAAAACTATGGCATCTCATTCTAGAATGTCCAACAAGAGGAAACCTCTGCTCCATGGCCATTTCTTCATGAATTTACTAACACTACTTTTGCGAAACACTTTCACAGATACCTTTCAGAAATCTATTGCATTGCATCTTGTTGCATCTTTTCCAATAAAATCATTGCTTCTTCAAAAATGAAGTTTGCACATGCAATCTTCAGCAGAATTGTATTCTATCAGAGTCTATCCCTTGTTTCTCTCATTGTCACGGGACTAACCGAGGTTCAGGGAAGAATTTAAAAGAGTGAGGAACAGCACAAGCATATCTGAAAATAAGGTGCCAATCTGCTGAAGTGAGTATGACATGCCATATAGACAGAGTTACACCATCACACAACCCTCTTCCACATGGCATAGTGGAACAGTTGTTAGCAAGCTGCCTCACAATTCCAGAGACCCAGGTTCAATTCTGGCCTCAGGTGAGTGTCTGTATGGAATCTGCACATTCTCCCCATATCTGTGAGGGTTTCCTCTGGATACTCCAGTTTCCTCCCACAGAATAAAGGTATGCAGGTTAGGTTGATTGGCCATGCTGCATTGCCCCTCAGTGTCAGGAGGACTAGCAGGGTAAATACATGGGGATATGAGGGTATGGCCTGGGGACTGTTGTCAGCGCAGGCTCGATGAGCCAAATGGCCTCCTTCTGCAATGTAGGGATTCTACAGATTCTATGATTCAGCCAAAGATATCAAGACAGATTTTCATTCTCCGTCTCCTCTGAGGACACCACCATAACAATTCCAGTATCATTCCATCCATGAGATATTAACATATAGCTGCACGTATTTGATATAGCAAACGTTATGGATACTAACAGTATAATGACTGAAGTGCTGAAGAGGGTAGGTGGGATCTTTATCTCTGTCTGTGTTTGGTGGAGGGTGAATGCCACTCACTGGTAGCAGGATTTAACAGTCAATGGGGTTTCCTGGGGAATGCCCCTCACCGCTGGAAAACCCGCTGTGGAGATGCATTGCTGGTGGGACCGTAAGATCCCAGTGGTATGAATGGCAGCAAGATTTTGGTGTGAGCTTTATGTTTATGTACAGGTGTAACATGTTTACTCACGCGACAGCGTGGAGCATTGCTTAGGAATATCAGACAAATTAAACACAGACAATTGTCACACGATTGACCAACTCCCAAAGTGGTGGAAGGAATTGCGAATGGTGTTACAAGCAGCATTCACTCAGCAATAATCTGCTCACTGAATGTTCTGTTTAGGTTCTATGAGGATCAGTTGCAGACCTGTCAGTGGTGTTATTTTTCTAGTAGGTTAAACTGAGCTTTTCTTTGAGCTTTCAGGTGGGGAAAAGATGCTGTTATGAACAGGACAGTGAGGTTCTTCCCAGTCTTCTGGCCAATATTTATCTCTCAACCAACATCATTGAAAAAAAGCACACATTGGTCATATCACGTTGCTCTTTGTAGAAACTTACTGTGCTTGTATTGGCTTCTGTGTTTATCTACGTTATAACAGAGATCATAACTTCACTGCAACCGCATTGGCTATAAGAGGGGGTGGCTGTGTGGGCTTACGGAAATAGGGCCAGGGTGGGATTGTGGTTGGTATAGACTCGATGGGCCAAATATCTTCCTTCTATACTGTAGAGATTCTATGATTCTGAGAGGCTTTGAGATGTTCTGAAGTGGTGAAAGGCACTTTATAAATCCAAATTTGTCTTTCTGGGTTGGCTGATGGGAGAAAATTCTGATGCTGGATGAAAGAAATTCTGGAAGGGAGAGGTCAAAGTGCACCACCTTCTACTGTTCAGATCACCAGAGAGATCAATCAATTTGCAACAGAGTCAGGAGTGAGGAAAACTCCCAATGGGGAAAAGGCTTGGGAAGCATGGTTCCAAATTCCCCAGCACTCTCCACTCACCAAATATTAGATCTAATTGCTGGCTGGAGTTCCATTTTGCTGTGCCTGGTTCAAAGGCCACTGAGCTGAGAAACTAGCGTGCGAAGCTAAAAATCCACTCCCAAGAATTCTTCTTGAATTCTCCATTGATTTTATTTTTTGCACTGGCTATTAGAATGGGCAACACGACAGCTCAGTGACTATCGCTGTGCTGTGCAGATACATGGATTTGGGCCTGTGTCTGTGGGAGTTTGCGCATTCTCCCCGTGCTTGCGTGGGTTTTCTCCGGGTGCTCCGGTTTCCTCCACATCCCAAAGATGTGCTCTTAGGCTAATTGGCAAAACAAATTCTCCCTAAATTGTCTCAAATTTGGTTTTTAATCCATAGATCTATAAACATGGACAGGGATCACGGGTAGAGGTGGGAACATTGGGGTGGCGGCGTGGGCTCGTTGGGCCGAAGGACCTGTTTCCCATGCTGTTCTGTTTTGTTCTTTCTTCTGAATTAAGCCTTGCTGCACACATTTGAGCTGATGTTGGATAGCTTTGTTGTATTGCTACAAAGAACAAAGAACAACACAGCACGGGAAACAGGCCCTTTGGCCCAACGAGCCCGCGCCGCCGTCCTAACGTCTTAATGACATATAGAGACCAATATAGGGACAATTTTTTACCCAATCAGTATAAAAGCACATTTTTGGGATGTGGGAGGAAACCGGAGCACCCAGAGAAAACCCACACAACCATGGGGAGAACGCGCAAACTCCCGCAGACACAGGCCCAAATCCATGTGTCTGCACAGGAACAGCGATAGTCCCTGAGCTGTCATGTTGCCCATCTGATGGTCCAGTTTAAGCATACACTAACGACGTGAAGCACTAGGCCACTCCTGAAGTAACATCCAAGAGCAGCCCTCGCATGACCTGCCGAATGCATGTACCTTGTTGGTCATATGGGTACCCTTCCCAGACAACTGTTCCCCGTCCCTCTTGTATAGATGCCCCTCCCTCCTGAAGACTTAGAACATAGAACATAGAACATAGAACATTACAGCACAGAACAGGCCCTTCGGCCTTCGATGTTGTGCCGACCAAAATAAAAAGCAATGCCCCTCCAAACTAAACCATTCCCTTCTCTTCCATATACTTATCAATTAACCTCTTAAACGCCACCAAACTTGGCGCATCTACAACAGCTGCAGGCAGGGCATTCCACTCCCTAATCACTCTTTGAGTAAAGAACCTACCTCTGATATCCGTCCTATAACTCATACCCTTAATTTAAAGCTGTGTCCCCTCGTGCTAGCTTTCTCCATCCTAGGAAAAAGGCTATCACTGTCCACCCTATCTAAACCTCTAATCATCTTATATGTTTCAATAAGGTCCCCTCTTAGCCGCCTCCTTTCTAACGAAAACAACCTCAAATCCCTCAGCCTCTCTTCATAAGACCTGCCCTCCATACCAGGCAACATCCTGGTAAACCTCCTCTGTACCCTCTCCAATGCCTCCACATCTTTCTTATAATGTGGGGACCAGAACTGCACACAATACTCCAAGTGCGGCCGCACTAGAGTTTTGTACAGTTGCAACATGATGCTGCGGCTCCTAAATTCAATCCCCCTGCCAATAAAAGCTAAGACTCCATATGCCTTCTTAACAACTTTATCCACTTGACTGCCTACTTTCAGGGATCTATTGACACATACACCAAGATCCTTCTGTTCCTCAACACTATTAAGAGCCCTACCATTAGCCCTATACTCTACACATTTATTGTTCCTGCCAAAGTGCATTACCTCACACTTTTCCACATTAAACTCCATTTGCCACCTCTCGGCCCAGCTCTGCAACTTGTCCAAGTCACTCTGTAAACTACAACACCCCTCTTCACTATCTACCACTCCACCAACTTTAGTGTCATCTGCAAATTTACTGATCCATCCCTCAATACCCTCATCCAGATCATTTATAAAAATTACAAACAGCAGGGGCCCCAAAACAGACCCCTGAGGCACACCACTCGTCACCGAACTCCACGATGAATATCTCCCATCAACCACCACCCTCTGTCTTCTATCTGCCAGCCAATTCCTAATCCAATTAGCTAAATCATCCTCTATTCCACACATCTGCATTTTCTGTAGAAGTCTTCCATGGGCCACCTTATCAAACGCCTTACTAAAGTCCATATATACTACATCAACCATATCTACTACAATACTTCCCAATTTGCAACCCTGTACCTCAGTGATCTTCATAGCTACATTCCCAGCACTCTGCGTGAATACCGAAGAGAAATATTTATTCAGTGCCTCACCAATCTCTTCAGGCTCCACGCACAACTTCCCACTGCTGTCTATGACTTCGTAATGGTCTAAGAATCTGAATCCCTCCACCCTACACCAATCCCTCAACCATGCATTCAGTCGGAGCAACTCGTTGTTCCTAACCCTGTCATTCCCAGGCCTCGGCAGCAGCCCAGAGAATGCCACCCTGGAGGCCCTACACTTCAGCCGGGCCCCCAACTCCCTGAACTGCCTACATATGTCCCCCCTGCACTTTGTTCCTACATCCTTCTCTCCCACATGGACTATTACATCAGCCTTAGCCCCTCCACCCTTCAAAATTCCCTCTACCCTCTCCGTAACATCCTGGACCCCTGCTCCAGGGAGGCAGACTACCATCCTGGAGTCCCGCTTTTGCCCACAGAACCGCCTGTCGATCCCCTTGACCTTCTCATCCCCCACCACTATCTCACATCCCTCACTCCTACCGTCCTCCGGGGCATTTAGATCCCCCTCCCTTGCACTCTCTACCTCAGCTATTGCCCTACCCTTGATGTTCTGGGATGCCTCCTCTGGGGTGATCTTAGTGCCGTGACCCCTTTTCTTTTTCAACTTCCTACCTGTTACCCACCCATCCTTCCTCATAGGCCCTGGAGTCCCTTCTGGACTATGGTCCCTGTTCATTAGCCCCTCGTTCTCTCTGACTATAAACATATCCTCCAGTCTCAGCTCCAACTGCCTCACCCAAGCCCTCAATCGTTGCAATTCCAAACACTTTGTGCGTATGTGGGCTTTTGGGAGACGTGCTGCCTCCAAGAATGTCCACATATGGCAGCGAACACAGCGGACGCGTTTTATCATGGACCCTGACATTTTATACACCCCCTTTAGAGGTATGGGACCTTGAGTTTGGGTGCTGAATGAAACTGACCAGGAATTACGAGCTCTGTCATTGCTGAATTAGTTTGATTCCATTGACTGGAACATTAAAAGAAAACACTTGCATTTACATAACATCTTTTCCACAACTCGGCATTCTAAATTGCTTCACAGCCAATGTATTATCTTTGAAGTGTAGGCACTGTTGTTGTAGAGCTTTACATCATGGACAAGTTGGCCAAAGCGCCTGTTTCCATGCTGCCCAGTGTTCACCATTAAACTACTCCCAATTGCCTGAGTTTGGCTCATATTCCTTGATGCCAATCTTGCCCTTGTAACTGTCTAAATGCTTTTTAAAAGATACAATTATACCCACCTCTACTACTTCCCTCTGGCAACTCATTTCAGACACTCACCACTCTCTGTATGAAAAGAATTGCCCCTCTGGACCCTTTTGTATCTTTCCTCTCTCACCTTAAACCACTCCCGTACCTTTGGGAAAACAGATTGACTATCTACCTTATCTATGCTCCTCATTATTTTATAGACCTCTATAAGGTCACCCCTAAGCCTTTTATGCTCCAGGGGAAAAAAGTCCCAGTCTATCCAGCCTCTCCTTTTAACTCAAACCATCAAGTCCCGGTAGCATCCTAGTAAATCTCTTCTGCACTCTTTCTGGCTTAATAATATCCTTTCTGTAATAGGGTGACCAAAACTGCACACAATATTACATGTGTGGCCTTACCAATGTCATGTACAATTTCAACAAGGTGGCCCAACTCCTGTATTCAATGTTTCTGACCAATGAAACCAAGCATGCTGAATGCTTTCTTCACCACTCTGTCCACCTGTGACTCCACTTTCAAGGAATATGAACCCCAAGATCTCTTTGTTCTGTAACCCTCCCCAATGCACTAACGTTAATTGAGTAAGTGCTGCTCTGTTTTGATCTACCAAAATGTATCACCTTACGTTTATCTAAATTAAACTCCATCTGCCATTCGCCAGCCCACTGGCCCAATTGATCAAGATCCCATTATAATCCGAGATAACCATCTTCACTATCCACTATGTCACCAATCTTGATGTTATCTGCAAACTTACAGAACCATGCCTCTATATTCCCATTCAAATCATTAATATAAATGACAAATAACAGTGGACTCTTGTGTGCTTCTTTCCAGCAGCTCATTTAACATGCAAGATGCTGACGGAAAATTCTAGCGTTAGATTTTTCATTCGAAGAAACTGTTAACATACTTCATTTTTTAAATTCATTCATGGGACATTGGCATTGCTGGCTGGGCCAGCATTTATTGTCTATCCTTAGTTGTCATTGGAAGGCTCATTGCTATGGCTCTGGAGTCACATGTAGGCCAGACCAGGTAAGGACAGCAGATTTCCTTCCCTAAAAGACATTAGTGAACCAGGTGGGGTTTTCTGCCAATTGACAATGTTTTCATGGTCATCAATAGATTCTTAATTCCAGATTTTTTTATTGAATTCAAATTCCACCATCTGCCGTGACGGGTTTCGAACCTGTGTCCCCAGGTAGATTCCATAATGAAATCTCTCAAGTTTGTCAGTGAGGCATGTCAGGAATATGTATGTTTTGGCAAGGATTTTATGGTATAAAATTCAATGGATTAATCAGGTTTTTGGTTAGTAATGTTAAACGCCCCTGTCCAATCTGATATTTCCCACTGGTCTCTGTTTCAATTTCTTTGACAATATCTCCAGGGTCTCTTTCTGCTCCTCCCCATAGAACGCAAAGGATTCTAATTTTACAGTTGCCTCGGGGTCCACTAAGTTTAACAGTGTATCCATGTATCTTTTATTGATTTATTGCAGACGCTGGCACCACAGTCAATGCACCATTTATCTTCAAACTTGGTCCAGTTATCCATGAAGTTTTCATTGCAGACGGATAGGTCGGTGCAGCAAAGTTGATGTGTCAACTTGGGGTGGCAAGAAGGGAAAAAGATGAAAACTGAGATTTTTAAAAAGTTGATAAATGAAACAATGGAAGAAATTAAAGTTTAAAAAATGATAAAATGAAATAAAATAAATGAAAATGGGGTGAAGGTGGAGGAGAGAGTTCATGCTCTGAAGTTATTGAACTCAATGTTGAGTCCGGAAGGCTTTTAAATGCTTAATCAGTTGTCAGTTTGCATTGGTTTTCATTGGGACATTGCAACAAGCAAGATGGCCATATAGACAGGACAGTAAGATGCTGAGTTAAAGTGGCAGCAGGAAGGGCTGGGTACTGCTTGCACTTGGGCCGAAGGTGCTCTGCAAAGCCATCACCAAGTCTGTGTAGCCACGGGGAAATTGCTGGGATGCAGAGATTAACAACAAGGAACTAACAAGCAGAAGGGTTTATTCAACAATCTTAGGAGCCCTTACATGCTGTGCTTCTGCCCATGCTGGGGGAGAACCCCCACACTACTGACACCTCCCTCCCATATCCATCTCATCCTGATGTAACATGACCATCCAGTCTAGAGTCTGGCACTGCTCCTATTTCATGTGTTCTTTTGTTTCCACCTCTTGTTCTTTATCAATTGCTTGGAAAAAGCATACAGCACTCTATCACTCTGAATACAAACAAATACTCCTTATTTATCTGCTACACCATATTCTACAGACACAAGTGAATCCATAACTCAGTCATTTCTCTGTAACCTCACAGACCTCTATTGCTAGCATCATAACTTGATTAGTTGCCTGTGTCGCATTACTGACCTCCTGTCACTGGAAACCGTTTCTCCTTATTTGTTCCATCAAAACCACTCATGTTTTGAACACACGTATTAAACTGTATCCTAACTTTCTCTGTTCTAACACGCCAAACTACTCCAGATACTCCACATTGACTAACAACCCTCCCCACCCCTGGTCCCAGTCTGGTAAATTTCCACACCTTCACTCCTGCCTTGACATCGTTCTAAAAGTGTGTTACCCAGAGTTAGCCCCATTCTTCAACCGAGGCCTAATCAGCAATTTTACAACACTTTACCCTCGGGGTTTTTATAAATTCTGTGGGGTTGGATTTTTCGGCGACACTTGCCCTGAAACTGCAGAATTCCACCCAAAGTCAATGCACTTTTGCATGATCTCCCCCCCCTATCCCCCGTCCGTCCGCTGTGATTTCTGTGGTGAGTGGCAAGGGAAAACTGCCCCTATATCACTAATCATAAACCCAAAGATTCTTTCTGCTTTTCTCTAACACATTTCAATAGTTTGTATTTGACTTTAACTGATTTTTGTGTGTAAACTCCCAGGTCAGTGATCCTACATCCATTTTAAAACAGCACCATTTAGTTTACGTTGTCTTTTCTTGTTATCCCATACTGAAATAAATCACTTCACACTTTGCTGCACTAAATTCCATCTGCCCTGTATCTTCCCATTGCATCAGTCTGTCGATATCCTGAGCTCTGTTATTGTCCGCCTCATTGTTTACGGGGCAGTACAGTAGATTAGCGCTGCTGCCTCACACCACCAGGGACCTGGGTTCGATCCGAGCTCGGGTCACTATCTGTATGGAATTTGCACATTCTCCCCATGTCTGTGTGGGTTTCCTCTGGGTGCTCCAGTTTCCTCTCACTGTCTAAAGATGTGCAGGTTAGGTGGATTGGCCATGCTAAATTGCCCCTTAGTGTCCCAAGATATGCAATTTAGGGGGATTAAGGGGGTAAATATGTATGGTTACAGAGATAGGGCCTGGGTAATATACTCAATTGGAGAGTCAGTGCAGATTCAATGGGCTGATTGGCCTCCTTCTGTATTGTAGGGATTCCATATCTCTGTGTTTTCTTTCATCTGCAAACCTAGAAATTTTACATTGTGTAGCCAAGCCATTAATATATGTCTAAAAGAGTAACGTTCCCACCTCCCAACCCCTGGGGGACACCAATATATATCTCCATCCAGTCTGAAGGGCAGCTGTTCAATTTCTCGGCTTTGCCCCTCAGTAAGAAGTCTTCTATCCCTCAATCAATGTTATGGAGATAAATCAAAATACTGCAGATGCTGGAATTTGAAACAAAGACAGAAAATGCTGGAAAATCTCAGCAGGCCTGACAGGATCTGTAGAGAGAATAGAGCCAATGTTTCAAGTCTGGATGACCCTTCATCAGAGCTTTGAGGAGGGATTCATTTTATCATTTCCCCTTTAACCTGATGGGTTTCCGTTTGATTAATTTGGCCCATTGTATTGGTTGGTCACTGTTCTGATGGACTGCTTTGAAGAAGGTTGGGTCATAATATGTAGGCACAAGCCACCAAATTACAACTATCCCCTTCTCCAATCACAGGTAATACTATCCATTGTCACTACGGTAACAGGTTTCACCACCACCAGCCTTTAAAGGGTTTCATCTGCCCATGTCTGTTAAGATCTTGGAGTCTTGAGTCTTATTATTAGAATACAAGAGCAGGGATGTATTTCTGAGGCTGTATAAGGCTCTGGTCAGACCCCATTTGGAGGATTGTGAGCAGTTTTGGGCCCCATATTTAAGGAAGGATGTGCTATCTTGGAAAGGGTCCAGAGGGGGTTCACTAGGATGACCCTGGAATGAAAAACTTGTTGTATGAGGAACAGTTGAGGACTCTGGATCTGTACTAGTTGGAGTTTAGAAGGATGCGGGGTGGCGGGGAGGTGGGGGGGGGATCGTTTTGAAACGTACAGGATATTACGAGGCCTGGATAAAGTGGATGTGGAGAAGATGTTTCCACCAGTAGGAAAAACTAGAACCAGAAAGGGCATAACCTTAGGCTAAAAGGATGATCCTTTAAAACCGAAATGAGGAGGAATTTCTTCAGCCAGAGAGTGGGGAATCTGTGGAACTCTTTGCTACAGAAGGCTGTGGAGGCCGAGTCATTGAGTGACTGTAAGACAGAGATAGATAGGTTCTTGATTAATAAGGGGGTCAGGGGTTATGGGGAAAAGAGCAAGAGAATGGGGATGAGAAAAATATCAGCCATGATTGAATGGCGGAGCAGACTCAATGGGCCTGCTCAAACTGTTGCTGTTTACTCTGCCTTTGGAATTCTTTGTGGGATTGTGTGTCAAGCTTTGCCGCACACCACACAATATATCTGTATCTTGCTAGTTTCCTTTATTTAAGGATGGTTGTTGCTTTGTGTTTGCTCTTTAATTGTTTTCCACGTCCTCTGTGTCTGTGTGCTCAAACAAGGACATCATTGTAAAGATACACAGGCTAGTTCTGTTGTCAGCCTCGCTGTGTGTTACAGTGAGATACTGATTCCCTCCCAAGCACACTGAGACTTTTAATTTCAACCACTGAGTCACAGCCTGCCTCACAGGAGGAATAAATAAATACAATTACACTGGCGACTAATCTATTTACGAGGTTTACAAGTGTGTGTGGTAAACTATTGAGCTTTCTGTTTGGCGCCCAGAATAATCAAGAAATAATAAAGAATCATTTGAACATTTGTTTCACATAATACACAGGAGGCGGTGCTGAGATTCTTTTCATATTAGTTTTCTGGTTTGTATTTTTTTATTGGCTGCAGAGACAAAACGTTCTATCTTTTTTAACAGTTTGGAGAGAAGGGAGCATGAGGAGGATGCGGAGTGTTCCCATGGAACTGTACTAACAGCTTGCAGGGCTGAGCGAGGTCAGCACAAAGTAGAACAGGGTCAACCATCTCCTCCATCACAGGAACCGCATCCGCAAAGGGAAGAGTAACCATCTGCCTTTCCCGGCAACGTACGCAGACCGTGAATTTGAAGAAAGCAGTCCTTCCCTCCACTTCGATATTCCAGCTAATCAGTCAGGATGAGTGAAGTGGGAAGCGTGTATTATGTAAACCAATATTCTCCAATGCATTAAGCATCAACCATATGGGGCTCATTGGGGATCCAGGTGTGGATAATCATATTTCTGATTAGAACTCAAAAATGAATAATAAGCACAGTGACTGGGCTGTTCGATCTCACCGCAGCACTCCGCAACTCATTAGCATTTTGTGTATTTATTGGTGAAATGGTAAGCAGAGTTTTTACTCATTGTTGACAGCTTTTTTAAACTTTCGCAGTTACTGAATGGTGGGCATTGTCTGTTCAGTAATGACCCATGTCTGGATTAATTTTTCTTGGCTGGGAGGAGTCTTTCATTAACAGCGATACACGTGGCTAAAGCAACAGCGAGATTTTTGCTGATCAGTATTGAAGGGAACAGTGGCATCGTGGTTTTGTTACTGGACAAATCGTGCAGAAGTCTAAACTTGCCAATGTCTTGGAAAAGCAGCCAGCATAATCAGGGATCCCACACACCCTGGACATTCTCTCTTCCACCTCCTTCCATTGGGAAAAAGATACAAAAGCCTGAGGTCACGTACCAACCCACTCAAGAACAGCTTCTTCCCTGCTGCTGTCAGACTTTTGAATGAATTTATTACTTAGTGGATCTTTCTCTACGCACTAGCTATGACTGTAACACTACATTGTGCACTCTCTCCTTTTCTTCTCTATGAACAGTATGCTTTGTCTGTTTAGCACAATACTTTTCACTGTACACCAATATATGTGACAATAATAAATCAAGTCAAATCAAAGGTCAAGCAAGTGATCCAGAATTCAAATCTCAAAATAGCTGGGGAATTTAAACATCACAGGATTGTTACAGCACAGAAGCAGGTCCTTTGGCCTATCATGTCTGCACTGGCTTCCTGAATGAGCAACTCACCTAGTGCATTCTCCTTGTTTTTCCTTATTTCTTTTCAAATGATCATTAAATTCTGTTTTGACTGCCTCAATTGAACCTGCCTCCATCACAATCACAGACAGAACATTCCATTCCTGGACCACTCGCTGTGTAAAAATGTTTTCTTTCATAATGATTTTGCTTCTTTTGTAATTATTGTAGATCTGTGTGTTCTCATACTCAATCATTTATGAGTGGGAATGATTTCTCCCTTTCTATTCTGTCCAGCCCCCTCTTGGGTTTGAACATCTCTATCAAATCTTAGATATCTTCTGGGTGGCATGGTGGCACAGTGGTTTGCACTGCTACCTCACAGTGCCAAGGACCTGGGTTTGATTCCCAGCTTTGGCACATTCTTCCCATGTCTGCTTGGATTTCCTCCGGATGCTCCAGTTTCCTTCCACAGTCCAAAGATGTGTGGGTTAAGTGGATTGGCCATGCTAAATTGACCCTAGTGTCAGGAAGATTAATGGGATAACTATGTGGAGTTAGGGACAATAGGGCTCAGATGGGATTGTGGCCGGTGCAGACTCGATGGGTTGAATGGCCTCCTTCAACACTGTAGGGAACAGCCAAGGGGAACAGCCCCAATTTTTAGAAATCATAGAAATCATAGCAACCCTGCAGCACAGGAAGAGACCATTTGGCCCATCAAGTCTGCACCAACCGCAATCCCACCCAGGCCCTACTCCCATATTCCCACATATTTACCCACTAATCCCTTTAATGTACACATCTCAGGACACTAAGAGGCATTTTTAGCATGGTCAATTAACCTAACCGCACATCTTTGGACTGTGGGAGGAAACCGGAGTACCCGGAGGAAACCCACACAGATACAGGGAGAATATGCAAACTCCACGCAGACAGTGACCTGAGCCAGGAATCAAATCCAGGTCCCTGGAGCTGTGAAGCAACAGTGCTAACCACTGCGCTACTGAGCTATCATCTCTCCAATCTATTTTCATAACTGAAGTTTCTCATCCCTGGAACCATTTTTGTAAACCTCTCCTGTGTTCTCTCCAATGAATTCACTTCCTTCCCATAATGTGGTGCCCAGAACTGTACACAATACTTCTGCTGATGTTTAACTCGTGCCCTGAATAAATTCAGCATAACCTCTTTGCTCTTGCACTCTATTGATAAACCCAGAATACTGTATACTTCATTAACTGCTCTCTCAACTCATTCTACCACCTTTAATGAATTATGCACATATACATCCCTGTCCCTCTGCTCCTGAACCCACTTTATTTTACATTATCTCTCCAAAAGGTATCACCTCACATTTCTCTGCACTAATCTTCAGTTGCCACTTGTCTGCCCACTCCATCAACTTATTTGTGATTTTTTGAAGCTCCAGACTGTCTTCACAGTTGACAATGTTTCCAAACTTTGCTTCTTCAGCAAACTTTAAATTTGTTCTTAATTTTTCTCACAAGTCTGTTGTGTGGCACCATTTCCAACAGCTTCTGAAAGTCCGTGTACACCACATCAACAGCATTGCTCTGTCCTTTCTGTTATTTCTTTGGAAAACTCCAGTGGTTTAGTTAAACAGGATTTCCCCCTAAGAAAACCATGCTGGCTTTCCTTAACTAACCCACATTCTGTAGGGTTTCTATGGTTTCTATGGTAACATACCATATAGTGCCTTGTCAAAGGCTTTGTAAAAGTATGCAGAGTGTGCACATTCTCCCTGTGTCTGCATGGGTTTCCTCCCACAGTCCAAAGATATGCAGGTTAGGTGGATTGGCCAAGCTAAATTGCCCCTTAGTGTCCTGGGATGCGTAAGTTAGAGGGATTAGCAGATAATATGTAGGGAATTGGGGATAGGGCCTGGGTGGGATTGTTGTCAATGCAGGCTTGATGGGCCAACAGGCCTCCTTCTGCACTGTAAAATTTCTATGGTTCTAAAGTTTGTCCACATGACTATTAATTCTGTCTTGAATTTGTGTCAGAAGTTTCCCTACCACTGAAGTCAAGTTGACTGGCATGTAATTACTGGACTTATTCCTGTTGCCCTTTTTTCGAATAAAGGTATAACATTTCCAATTCTCCAGTCCTCCAGGAGCACCCCTGAGTCTAAGGAAGACTGAAACATTCTGGCCACTGCCCCTGTGATTTCCACTCTTACTTCTCTCAGTATCCATCATGTCCAATCCGGTTGCCTTGTCCATTTTAAATATGGGGGCAGCTTATCCAATTCCTATTCATCAATTTTAAACCTGTCTAGTGATAAAATCACCTCCGTTTTCACCATGAGCAGGATAGTGTATTCTTCCCTGCTAAAGGCAGGATGCAAAAAAATCCACTCAATTCCTCAGACATTCTTTGCCTCCAATTGTAAATCTCCTTTGTGACCCGAATTGGTCCTTTTACCACACTTTTTATATACCTAAATATATCTAGAATAAAATGAGAGTAACAATTATGGTGACCATGTAATGACTGAACTGTGGTGAAAATCCTTTCGGAAAGGAAATCTGCTGACATGACCCAGCCTGGCCTCTAAAAGGTGACTCAGACCCACAGCAGACAGGTTGGTTATTGCAAGCCCCTCAGTCAAGCGGGCTGGTAAGTCTTGCCAATGATACCCACACACGTCCTGTGTGCGAGTGAACAATAATTCCATTCCCTTTCCCCCTGCTCTTTAGCCAGACTGCTCCATTGAAAGGAAAGGTGTACACAACTTTCCTGTTCACACAGCTTTATTTGGAAGGACAGTTTTAATGTGATTTGGTTTATTGTTGTCACATGTATTGGGATACTTGAAAAATATTGTTTCTTGTGAGCAAGGCAAAACATTGATAGTGTAGTTAGGTGAGAAGGAAAGGAAAAGGTGCAGAATATAATTTTACAGTCATAGCTAGGATGCAGAAAAAATACCAACTTAATAAATGATAGGTCCATTCAAAGTCTGACACCGATATGATGCTCTCTGTTCTCTTGCATCATTGATGAACTGACTGCACAACTTTCTATTCTAGTTTTTCTTTGTTGTATTTTTTATTATAAACAAACTGTTTGGAGTCTGACTATGCCGAAAGCAGAAGGATCTCCTTCACATGCTGAAGAAAAGCAAATTACTGCGGATGCTGGAATCTGAAACCAAAAGAGAAAACGCTGGAAAATCTCAGGAGGACACAGATTTAAGGTGCAGGGAAGCAAATACAAAGGAGATGTCAGGGGTAGGTTTTTCACTCAGAGGGTGGTGAGTGAATGGAACCGACTGCCGTCGGAGGTTGTTGAGGCAAACTCACTGGGGTCTTTTAAGAGACTTCTGGATGAGTATATGGAAAAGAATAGGATAGGGGGTTATAGATAGGTCTGTGGATTGGTAGATGTGATCGGCGCAACTCGCGGGCCAAAGGGCCTGTTTGTGCTGTATTGTTCTATGTTCTATGTTCTATGAGGTCTGGCAGCATCTGTAAGGAGAGAAAAGAGTTGATGTTTTGAATCCAGATCACTGTTTGTATTGAGTCATGTGGACTTGAAACATCAGCTCTTTTCCCTCCTTATAGATGCTGCCAGACCTGCTGAGATTTTCCAGCATTTTCTCTTTTGGTGTCTTCTTCACATACTGTTCAGTTGGTAGATTTCATTTCTCATCTGCGATGAAGGAGACTCAAGGTCCATTTTCTACCATATCAGAAACTGACTGGAGACAGGTTAAGGTCATTCCAAGTGTGTCTTGGTGGTGAACACTGCTATTGTAAAGGTGAGCCCCTTTACTGGGGGGTGGGGGAGTGTCTGGAAGGTCATGTGACCTAGTCATCCAGTGAGGCGGGAGTGTGTGAATCTGAGAGCGAGGGTGGGACTTTACCATTAGAATCGACCATAGAGCTGAGTGGAGAAAAGGTATATAGAAATTCTTTGCACATGGTTTGGTTGGTTAGTAAATAGTTATTATTGTTGACCTGGTGGTCGCCAATCATTGCAATCATTGGCTTAGTTATACAGCCAGATCCAGTGACCCAGAGAATGAGCTGTCAGATCCCACTGTCAGCAATATGAGAATAGGAATTCATCTCAACAAATCTGGAAATTAGAAGTTGACATCGATAAAAGTGATCAAGACACTGTCAGATTATTACTAAAATCCAACTGGTTCACTACTATCTTTTAGGGAAGGAACTCTGCTGTCCCCAAACCCAGCTTGATTTTCATGCAACTCCAGAGTCTACCACAGATGAAGTAACCACAGATGGACAATATATATAATTTGATTTAGGGTAAAGTAAAAATAAAGTTTATTTATTAGTCACAAATAAGGCTTACATTAACACTGCGAAGAAGCTACTGTGAAATTGCCCTAGTTGCCACAGTCCAGCACCTGTTCGGGTCAATGTATCCAACCAGCACGTCATTCAGAATGTGGGAGAAAACCAAAGCACCCAGAGGAGACCTACGCAGACATGGGGAGGACATGCAAACTCCACACAGACAGTGACCCAAGCTGGGAATCGAACCTGGATCCCTGGTGCTGTGAAGCAGCAATGCTAACCATTGGTTAGAGGTCATGACTGACACTTTATTTGTGTTATTAAGAAAACTGCCAGATGTAAAGGTCTGAACTTTCCAGGCTGGGGTTTCATTTTCGGTGTTTGGGGCCTTGACATCTGGACAACTCTGAGGTCCCTCCCCTACAACCCGTCAAAACCAGTCAGCTGACACAACATTTGCAGCAATAACCAGGTAATGATCAGAGTCTGTGTGCACATTATCCTATTACAGAGCACAGGGAGGACTCCAGATGCAGGGATCCAGTTGGAGAGTTTCTAATACTGAGCGACTGGCAGTGAAGGTGAGAGAGGACTGAGAGAACTCTTCCAGTGATTAGTAAATTGTGAAAAATCTCAATATTCAATCCTGGTTGGTGATTGTTCATCCTGGGCACTGAGAAGTGGAGGAAGGGAAGGTGGCATGGGGATGGACTTAAAGTTTCCTGGAATACTGCCTCCCCCTTCCACACAGTCAGACAGTACCCACTTTCTCTGGCCACCGTTCGGACACTGCAGTGGCCAGCAAGCCAACTGTAAAATTCTTGTCCTACTTGGGATCAGGGCCAATGGGAGGAGCCATTCCTTCCCCTTACACCACCACCACCACCACCACCACCCCCCCCCCCACCCCCCCCACCCCGCACCAGCCTTCTTGTGAATTGCTCGCGTGCAGAACAGTGCTGGATAATCCGCATTGCCCAGCTCGGAATTCCAATCCCCTGGCCTTCAAAAAATCTGCCCCCTCTCTCCAGATTATTAATTCACCACCTTAATCACTACACCACCATAACCACTACACCACCATAACCAGTATAACTACCATAACCACTAACCACTTTAACCACTACACCACCACAATCACCTCATCACCATAACCAGTACACTACCATAACCACCTCACTACCATAACTACCACACCACCATAACCACTAACTACCATAACCACTAACCACTTTAACCACTACACTACCATAACCACTACATTACCATAACCAATGCATTACTAAGACATACATGATAATTCCAGATGTCTGGAATTACTTACTCGAGTGACTAACTTCACGACACTCAGTTTTATAACTGTTTTACTATTTGGTTGTTAATTGTTTTTGGAAAGATTGTCTTTGTTTTCATTGTTATATTGAAGGTTTATTGAGTCAGTTACACTTCAGAAAGAATTGGCTCTTTCTGTGTGAGTTTTATGCAGCTTATCACTTTGTTCTGTTTTACAGATAACATCACGACGTTTTTAATGGCAAGTTTACTGACATTTGTTGTGTTCCAGAAGATTGTCAGCGAGTCCTCCTTACCTTCCATCTGTGTTCATGTTTTCCTGAGAAAGCACACATTTTGTCAAAGCTTTTCATCTTGGACTCATCAGGATCTGCCACCATTGTGTGAATCAGTATTTATTGGGCTTATGAACAAAGCAACTTGTGCAGTTAATAAAAGCAAATTATTGTGGATGCTGGAATCTGAAACCAAAAGAGAAACGCTGGAAAATCTCAGCAGCTCTGGCAGAATCTGTAAGGAGAGAAAAGAGCCGATGTTTCAAATCCGGATGACCCTTTGTCAAAGCTGTGCGGTTGAATTCAGTTTTAACAGCACTATTGGTATTGGTATAGGATCCCCTCTCGATCCAGCCCTCAAACATCTCTGTTGGGTTCCATGAGAAATGTGACTTTGATGGAATGACGCCTAATCTTCTAGCCCCTTGTACATTACCGATCTGTGGCTGAGGGAGTTAAATTTACAGCTGTTTATAACAATTTCCTGACATGTTTTCATTGGCTGCACCCAAATTCACTTTTGAAATGTGGTCAAATGAATTCTTTGATATAGTGGTTGCGAAATTTGTCAGAGGCATATCCACCATGATGTACTGCAAGCCTAGTTTCACTGGTCAATGTAAACCTTGGGATTCTTATAGTTCCAATTACTGTAAGATTAGCTTTATTAACGACCTTGTAAATGGGGCCAAAGGCATTTCTTTACCATGCAAGCTTGATGCTGAAATAGATGCATCAATGGGAAGGCAGCAGTATTAACCATAGAACAATAGAATCCCTACTGTGCAGAAAGAGGCCATTCAGCCCATCAAGTCTGCACTGACAACAATCTCACCCAGGCCCTATTCGCGTATTTTACTCGCTAATCCCTCTAACCTATGCATCCCAGGACACTAAGGGACAATTTAGCTTGGCCAATCCACCTAACCCGCACATCTTTGGACTGTGGGAAGAAACCAAAGCACCCGGAGGAAACCCACGCAGACACAAGGAGAATGTGTAAACTCCGCACAGACAGTGACCCATGCTGGCAATCAAACCCAGGTCCTTGGAGCTGTGAAACAACAGTGCTAACCACTCTGCTACCATGTCGTGGTGCAGTGGTGTTGCCACTGGACTAGTAACCCAGGGCCCAGGGTAATGCTCTGGGGACCTAGGTTCAAATCCCACTATGGCAAACCCTACCACAGTGGCTTGGTGGTTAGCAGTGCTGCCTCATAGTGCCAAGGACCCGGGTTCAATTCCTGGCTTGGGTCACTGTCTGTGTGGATTTTGCACAGTCTCCCTGTGCCTGCGTGGGTTTCCTCCCACTGTCTGAAAGATGTGCTGGTTGAGCTGAACAGGTGTCCAAGTGCGGCGACTCGGGAATTTTCACAGTAATTTCATTACAGTGTGATTGTAAGTCTTACTTGTGATGAATAAAACAAAATTTATAAAAATTAGATGGAGAAACTTGAATTCAATAAACATCTGGAATTAAAAATCTACTGATGACATGAAACCGTTGTCGATTATTGTAAAACCCATCTGGTTCACTAATGTCCTTTAGGGAAGGAAATCAGCCATCCTTACCTGGTCTGGCCTACATGTGACTCCAGACCCAGAGCAATGAGTTGATTCTTAAATGCCCTCTGAAATGGGCATTAAATGCTGGCCCAGCCAGTGATGCCAAGATGCTGTGGATGAATATAAAAAAAGACAACCTGCTGGAAATTAACGACGCTGATCAGATCACTTTGTGCTGTACATCAGAAAACTCCTGCACAATGGCACAGCCATTAACACTACAGCCTCACAGCACCAAGGACCGGAGTTCGATTCCGGGCTTGGGTTACTGTTTGTGTGGAGTTTGCACATTCTCTCCATGTCTGTGTGGGTTTCCTCCGGGTGCTCCAGTTTCCTCCCACAGTCCAAAAGATGTACTGATTAGGATGCATTTGCCATGCTAAATTCTCCCTCAGTGTACCCGAACAAGTGCTGGAGTTTGGCAACTAGGGGATTTTCACAGTAACTTCATTGTTGTGTTAATGTAAGCCTACTTGTGGCTTGTAACCCTAACCCTCACTTTACTATCATCTTTGGTTTTAGAAAGTGCCCAGTCCACCTCAGATTACCCTGGAAAGGGAAGGTGTCTCAGAAATATGAGTAACAGTAAAGTGAGCTGTTTCATGTTGCCACTGTGCAGTATTCACCACTAACAAGAAGCTGCCATCAAGCCAAATTCTGCCCATCACACAAATAATGTAGGATATCGGTGTTAGTGTTTAGTGTGATGCTCAGTATTAAGACTATTGTCCCAAAAACTGGCGGATCGTATTAATCAGCACATCCTTTCCGCTGTTCGCAACACACAATCTACAGACTGCACCTGACTAGCTTGCCAAACTCAAAACAATGTGGCCAACATTAGATGTGATTCTGCAATTGGACATATGCTAAATAATCGTCAGTGAGTTAAAAAAAATACATTGACTAATTTAAGATTGTCTGTCAGGCTCTCATTTGTGGGTACTAGAAGCTACATATGTTAATACACAGAGTCTGTTCTTTACAGACAGAAAGAACAGATACACACATTGCATCTATTTCAGCTAAACAATATAAGTGACAGCCTTGTTTATTTCACAATTGACCAATTGCAGTCAAGCTGCCTGGTTTAAATTTCAAACAACGGCGGTTGGGAAGCTATTGAGAGGATTCTTAGGGTTAAGATTTATGTACATTTGAAAAAACCTGGTCTAATTAGGGAAAGTCAGCATGGCTTTGACTGCGGCAAGTAGCGTTTTACTAACATTTCTGATTTTTTTCAAGGAGATGACAAAGATGATTGCTGAGGGAAGAGCAGCAGATATTGTGTACATGGATTTTAGTAAAGCTTTCAACAAGGTCCCATGTGGTAGGTGCAATCGGAAGATTAAGATGCACGGGATCCACAGTGACCTGGCCACTGGATTCAGAATTGGTTTGTCCATGAATGTCAGAGGGTAGCGATGGAAGGATGTTTTTCTAGCCAGAGATCCATCTCTAGTGGTGTTCCACAGGGAGCCCTACTGGGATCTCTGCTTTTTTTGATATATATAAATGACGAGGATGAAATATATAAATGAAATATATAAATCTCCATACAAATATCCCCTCATACCATTCAAAGAGCTGGAAGTGAGCCTGACCAATTATCCCCCAATTAATATCACAGCCAATCATTGCTGTTTGTGGGCTCTTACTGTGCTTCCTACAATAGCTACACTTCTCAAAGTAATTTCTTCCTTGTAAAGCATGAAGTCATAAATAAATGTTTATTTTGAAATAAAGATCACAATTGAGAAAAATACAAGTGCGCACAAATTACAGATTGTAAATACTGAAGTTATAAAAGGAAGTTGGAACTGGCCCCCTTCTGTTTCCTTCTCTATGAACAAAGGAACAGTAAGAGGCCATTCAGGTCTGTTCTACCATTCAATCAAATAATGAATTATTCCTTCTCTGAGTGTCGTTCTCATCTTTTACTGTGTTTTACTGCCAAACATTTATTCTTCATCCTGCTTTCTTTGCTCCAGGGATCCCGGTTCCCTTGGAAACTCTGTTCCTTCCACCGTTTCCCTCCTCTTGCTGCTGTCAGCGGGTTTTGCTTTCAACCGATTGGCTCAAACCTCCTTGCGATGTGGGAGCCAAGGTTCCGAGCAGCTGCTGAGAGCATCTGCGGATTTCTCCACTTTGTGATCCTTCCCCCCAGGGATCACCCCGCTCTCAGAGCAGTCACTACTTAGGCTGCAGAGGAGAATAATAGTAACACTGGTTCAAGCCATTAAACCAGTCAGTGCTATCAGCTGTAAACTGCGTGCTTAACCATCCAACATGACAGGTGAGGTGTGGGTATTCATTGGAGGTGAGTCACCCAATATGTTAGCAACAAAGGCCCATGTCCAAAGGAGCCAAGAGAAATGCTGGAAAATCTCAGCAGGTCTGGTAACATCTGTAAGGAGAGAAAAGGGATGACATTTCGAATATAGATGACTCTTTGTCAAAGCTGACAGCTCTTTTCTCTCCTTACAGATGCTGCCAGACCTGCTGAGATTTTCCAGCATTTTCTCTTATTTCAGATTCGGTATCCCACAAGGTTGTGTTCTCAGCCCTATACCATACTCCTTATATACCTATGGCTGTGCAGTCAAATTCCCCTCCAACTCGATTTTCAAGTTTGCTGATGACACCACCGTAGTAGGTTGGATCTCAAACAATGACAAGATAGAGTACAGGAATAAGATAGAGAATCTGGTGAACTGGTGTGGTGACAATAATCTCTCCCTCAATGTCAACAAAATGAAAAAGATTGTCATTGGCTTCAGGAAGCATAAAGGAGAACATGCCCCTATTTACATCAACAGGAATGAAATAGAGAGTTCAGGTTTTTAGGTGTCCAGATCACCAACAACCTGTCTTGATTTCCCTGTGCCCCCTCCTGCCCCACCCACAACGGAGACACTATAGTTAAGAAAACTCACCAATGCCTTTACTTTCTCAGAAGACTAAGGAAATTTGGCATGTCAGCTATGATTCTCACCAACTTTTAAAGATGCACCATGGAAAACATTCTTTCTGGTTGTATCCCAACTTGGTATGGCTCCTGCTCAGCCCAAGACCACAAGGAACTACAAAAAAATCGTGAATGTAGCTCAATCCACCACACAAACAAACCTCCCATCCATTGACCCTGTCTACACTTTCCATTGCCTCAGCAAAGCAGCCAGCATAATCAAGGACCCCAGACATTCTCTCTTCTACCTTCTTCCTTTGGAAAAAAGATACAAAAGTCTAAGATCACGAACCAACTGACTCAAGAACAACTTCTTCCCTACTGCTGTCAGACTTTTGAATGGACTTACCTTGCATTAAGTTGATCTTTCTCTACACCCTAGCTATGACTGTAACACTACATTCTGAACTCCCTTGTTTCCTTCTCTATGAATGGTATGCTTTGTCTGTATAGCGTGCAAGAAATAGCACTGCATGCTAATACATGTGACAATAATAAATCAAATCAAATCAGATTCCAGCGTGTGCAGTAATTTGCCTTTATTCCTGTCTAAAGGATGTCTGAAGACCTTTGCGTTTGAAAGAAGGGTCTCTGATACCTGTTTCTGGAATGTTTTAAAAAACTGGGGTGTCCTGATCACAGTTTGTGCTGGGGATGCCATTTACTGACCCCCTTCACCACAAGGATGTTTTCTGTGTGCTGGTTCACGCTGGCAGTTATAATGTGAAGATGCCGGCATTGGACTGGGCAAAATCACAGGAAAAAGTCTCACAACACCAGGTTAATGTTCAACAGGTTTATTTGGTAGCAAAAGCCACTAGCTTTCGGAACGCTTGCTGCTCCTTCATCAGGTGAGTGGAAGTTCTATTCACAGACAGGGCATATAAAGACATAAACTCAATTTATAAAATACAATTTATAAAATAATGGTTGGAATGTGAGTCTTTACAGGTAATCAAGTCTTGAAGGTACAGGCAATGTGAGTGGAGAGAGTGTTAAGCACAGGTTAAAGAAATGTGTATTGTCTTCAGACATTACACTTTATAGCCAAGTTCTGCACACACGAGGACAGCCTCAACCAGGATCTTGGGTTCATGTTACACTATCTGCAACCCCCACGACTTGCCTGGGTTTGTAAAATCTCACTAACTGTCCTGTCTGAAGACAACACACACTTGTTTAACCTGTGCTTAACCCTCTCTCCACTCACAGTGTCTGTACCTTTAAGACTTGATTACTTGTAAAGACTTGCATTCCAACCATTATTTTATAAATTGAGTTTGTGTTTTTATATGCGCTGTTTGTGAAAGAACTCCCACTTACCTGACGAAGGGACAGCGCTCTGAATGCTAGTGGTTTTTGCTACCAAATAAATCTGTTGGACTTTAACCTGGTGTTGTGAGACTTCCTACACTGGTAGTCCAGGGTGGAAATCCTGAAATGTGTCACAGAAACATCATTCCAAAGAAACTGAAATTGCTCCGCATGAGGGGATATTAGATCAGCTGACCAAAAGCTTGATCAAGAGGTAGATTTCAAAGAATGTGTTAAATGGGGAGAGAGGTAGAAAGATTTGGGGAGGGAGGTCCGGCGCTTAGAGCAATGAAAGGTGAACGTGGGGCTGCCAATGCTCAAGTGATTAAAATCAGAGATGCTCAAGAGGCCAGAATTAGAGGATTGCAAAGATAGAGAAGGCCCTTCGACCCGACGAGTCTGCACTGTCAATATCTACCACTGAAGTCACACTAATCCTATTTTCCTGTACTTGTCCCATATCCTTGAATGTTAGGATATTTCAAATGCTCATCCAAATATTTTTCAATGTTTGTAAGGTTTCCCATCTCCCAGGCAGTGCATTCCAGATTCCCACCACCCTCTGAGTGAAAAAGGATTTTCTTCAACCCCCTCTGAATCTCCTGCTCTTTACCCTCGGGGGGTTACATAGAACATAGAACATTACAGCACAAACAGGCCCTTTGGCCCACAAGTTGAGCCGATCATATCCATACCTACCAGGCCTATCTATAACTCTCAATCCCATTAAATCCCATGCACTCATCCAGAAGTCTCCAGCAAGTTTGCCTCTACCACCACTGACGGCAGCCGATTCCACCCACCCATCATCCTCTGAGTGAAAAACTTATCCCTAACATCTCCTCTGTACTTGCTCCCCAGCATCTTAAACCTGTGTCCTCTCATAGTGGGATGAGCTGGGGGGTAGAGGAGGTTAGAGATAGGAAGGAGGGAGGCTGTGAAGGGATTTGAAATCAAGAATGAGGATTTAATAATCGTGGTGTTGCCAGACTGGGAGCCAATGTTTGTTTCCAACACACAGGGCGATGGTCACATGTAACTTGGTCTGAGTTTGAACAGAGATAGCCGGGATTTATATTGGATCTGTCTGTTTTTAGTAACTCTGAAAGATATTAACTCTACACTCTGTCCACTGAAAGACTTCTGCGTAAGTGCATTGAATTTAAAGCACGGCAGTTGATAAATGGATTGCATTAAGATACAAACAAGTTGACAAGAACAAATGATTCAGTGGAACTAATTCAATCAGTGATATAGTGGACAGGGGATGGGTGAATAAACACAAACTCTGTGGATGTTCATCAAGAAGCTACAGGTGAAACGGAAAGAAGTAGTCATCATCAACTCAGCCCAGGATGAGTAGAATTTGATGTAAATGATGAGAGTCTCATCCACTGACTAGAAAACCATCAATTTTAATTTGATTTGATTTATTATTGTCACATTTATTAACATACAGTGAAAGTATTGTTTCTTGCGCACTATATAAACAAAGCATACCGTTCACAGAGAAGGAAAAGAGAGAGTTCTGAATGTAGTGTTACAGTCATAGCTAGGGTGTAAAGAAAGATCAACTTAATGTGAGGTAAGTCCATTCAAAAGTCTGACAGCCGCAGGGAAGAAGCTGCTCTTGAGTAGGTTGGTACATGATCTCAGACTTTTGTATCTTTTTCCCAATGGAAGAAGGTGGAAGAGAGAATGTCTGGGATGGGTGGGGTCCTTAATTATGCCGGCTGTTTTGCTGAGGCAGCAGGAAGTGTAGACAGAGTCAATGGATGGGAGGCCGGTTCGCGTGATGGATTGGGCTACAATCATGACATTTTGCAGTTTCTTGCAGTCTTGGGCAGAGCAGAAGCCATTCCAAGCTGTGATAACAACCAGAAAAAATGCTTTCTATGGGGCATCTGTAAAAGTTGATGAGGGTTGTAGCTGACATGCCAAATTTCCTCAGTCTTCTGAGAAAGCAGAGGGGCCCAAGGGGATTTGTTCCCAAGGGAAGTGGGGAGAATGTGGGGAGTGTTCACTGATATATAAGTTCCCATTAGTCCCTTAACTGAGCAGTGGTTAGCTTCCCCAGGATTGAGAACTCCGTGAGGTAGAAATCCTGCCCCCAACCCCACCCTGAGAGCTGCTACTGGTGGGAGAGGCAATGGCCTAATGGTAAAATCTCTAGACTATTGATCCAGAAACTCAACTAATGCTCTAGGGAACCAGGTTCGAATCCTGCCATGGCAATTTGAACATGAATTCAATAAAAAATATCTGGAATTAAGAATCTACTGATGACCATGAAACCATCGTTGATTGTTGGAAAACCCATCTAGATCACTAATGTCCTTTAGCGAAGGAAATCTGCTGTCCTTACCTGGTCTGGCCTATATATTACTCCAGAGCCACAGCAATGTGATTGACTCTCAACTGCCCTTGGGCACCTAGGGATGGACAATAAATGCTGGCCAGCCAAAGACATCCACATTCCACCCTGTGAGTGATTAAAAAAAAGTATTCTATTGGTTGTAAAACATTCTGAGCTGCCCTGTTGTTATGGAAAGTGCTATATAAATGTAAGGTTCAGAATTCTCTGACTATTCATGTTAAACCACTGCTGTCAATTAGGATGGAGAATTTGGCGCTCAGTCATAGAATCATAGAATCCCAACAATGCAGAAAGAGGAGTGAGTCCCTCATTTTCCCTGCTCCTGGTGGGAGCGATTCCCAATTCTCCTCCATTCCCCATGGGAATGAATCCCATATTCTTCCTGCTCCGGGTGGAAGTGAGTCCCACATTCTCCTCCATTCCCCATGGGGATGAGCCCCACATTCTCCCCACAACCTATCAAGTCTTTACCAACCACAGTCACACCTAGGCCATATTTACCCTGTTAATCCCCCAATACTAGGGTCAATTTATCATGGCCAACGAACCTAACCTGCACATCTTTGGACTGTGCGAGGAAACTGGATCATCTGGAGGAAACCCATGGAGTCACAGGGGAACAAGAAGACTCCACACAGACACTGACTAAATTGGGAATCAAACCCAGGTCTTGTGAGGCAGCAGTACTAACTACCGTGCCACTGTGCCACCCCCAGATCTCCATTTTATGGCAGTGGCCATGAGAATCCTGCCAGTGTGAATGGCTGGAAAGTTTTTTCACATGGTGAAGCAAGAGGATTATTCTGTGATGCAAGGCTACAGGGATGGGCCAGTGACTGAATGACCAGCAGAAAACCAGTATGTATGTGACAGGCTGAATGGCCTCCTTCTGTTCCATAGCTATTCCATGATTCTGTGAAACACAAATCAGTGTGAATCATGATCAAACCTGTCAATTTGAGCACAAAATACAGTATGGTGCAGTAACCGGAAATTAGAAACAAAAGCAGGAAATTCTGGGAGTTCTCAGCAGGTCAGGCAGCGCCTGTGGAGAAAAAGAGGGTGAACATCACAAGTTAACGATATTCCCCATGGGAACAAGTCCTAAATTCTCCCCACTCCCTGTGGGAGTGAGTCCCACATTCTCCCCACTTCCTGTGGGAGTGAGTCCCACATTCTCCCCAATCTCCCTGGAAACGAGTCCCGCATTCTCCCCATTCCTTGTGGGATGAAGTCACACATTCTCCTCACTCCCTGTGGGAGCGAAACCCACATTTTCCCCACTCCCCGTGGGAGCGAGTCCTACATTCTCTCCACATTCTGGATAAGGAAGTTTCTCCTGAATTCCATATCCAATTTGATATATTTCATATTGGCGACTGTCAGGTCTGATCTCACCAAATCCTAGCACCCTGAACAAGTAGAAACAAGTAGCTCACGTCACCCTATCAAATTCCTTCAGTATTTTAATGATCTGTGTCAGAAGCGAGAGGAGACCAATGAGGAAATTTAAATTCAAAGATAGACCCAGTTGTGCCAAAGGCTGATTTTCATGCTGTAGACTTGATGTAAAAGATTTATAGTTGGAATTCTGTAGGCTCCGGCAGGAAGCTTTGTGAGTGAACTCACCCACCAAGAATGTTTGCTGGGTCAAAAAAAAATGTATCCCAGCAACGAGGTTACTTCTGCAAATTAAGACCTCGGATTTATAAAGACAATCAGTGTCAGGAAGTCTTTCTGCTAGCATTTACCTGTCACACATACTCATTGAAAAGCCGGCTTCCCAGAATTAAATTCTCTGCCAGTGAGAAACTCCAGCATTCACATTTCTGACAGGGTGTAAGTGACATGCACTTACCAGGGTGAATAGAGAGACGTGGTTAGTGAGGAGGAACAGTGGCACAGTGGTTAGCACTGCTGCCTCACAGTGCTAGGGACGTGGGTTCAATTCCGGGCTTGGATAGACACATTTTTGAACAATAATGGAATTAAGTGTTTTGGTGGGCAGGCGGGTAAATGTAACTCAGTCCATGAAAAGATCAGCCATGATCTTATTGAATGGCAGGCCAGGGTTGAGGGGCCAGATGGCCTATTCCTGCTTCTAGTTCTTACGTTCTTATGTCAAGCCCCAACAGTCATTGTACATTGCCCTGATGGTAATGGAAGAAAGCTGAGTAGTGTCTGAGGGAAGTTCTCGCACTTGGCTCCAATCACCCCGGTTAAAGGACAATAAGAGGAATTTTCCCATCCTGCTTGCCACAGCAAGGGGTTTGGAGGCAGACCATGCAAAGGTCCATTGAATTTGGGTAGAATATTTTGGTTTTGGGGTGAATGTGGTCAGAAAATTCTGCTCCAATGTCTCCATGCACAGTCATTATATGATTGGGCGGAATACTGATCCCTGGTTAGCCAGGATGTCCAGAGATTGGGTAGACTGGGGTTATTCTCCCTGGAAAGATGGAGAATGAGGGGAGACATAATAGAGGTGTATAAAATTATGAAGGGTATAGATAGAGTGAATAGTGGGAAGATTTTTCCCAGGTTGGAAGTGACAATCACGAGGGGGTCACAGGCTCAAGGTGAGAGAGGTGGGGTATAACTCCAATACCAGAGGGATGTTTTTTACACAGAGAGTGGTGGGGAACTGGAATGCACTGCCAAATAGAGTGGTGGAAGCGCACACACTGGGATCGTTTAAGACTTACCTGGATAGTCACATGAGCAGCCTGGGAATGGAGCGATACAAACGAATGGTCTAGTTGGACAAATGAGCGGCACAGGCTTGGAGGGCCGAAGGGCCTGTTTCCTGTGCTGTACTGTTCTTTGTTCTTTGTCTTTCTCTGGAAGGGGTGGAGTTGCCACATTTAGACAGAAACCAGGTGCCGAGCTTAACACTGGCATAGTGGCTCAGAGATGGAGGCAAATGTATTGCAATCATCAAATTGAATATTACAATTCATCCACAAATCCACTGAGACCGAGATGACTCAGGCTCCAGATCACCCTGCCGTTCTAGGCCCTTGTTCAGATGAGGAGGAACTGCGGCAGAGTCCAGGAGGAGCCTGAGAAGCAAGAGGTAGCGGTGCCTCAAGAAAATCAGAAAACCAGTGAACAGGGACCAGTGTGACAGTGAGCACTGATCCAGTCACAGATATATCAGAGATGGTGCTGCAGGTGAGTGAAAGGTGATGCTAACAGCTCCTTAGAATGTTCCAGAATATGGCTGTCGATTTCTACAAGAAGAGCTATGTCTGCAAGGACTTGGAGGAAATCCTCTGTTGATGGTGTTTAAAGTCACCTTGCCCTAAATGTCTTTTCCAGTGGCTCCTTCCAGAACCTCTCTGGAGACCCTTGAGTTCTGTCCCAGTCAGTGATGTCCAACTGGATCTGGGAGGTGACAAACATCCAATTTCTACCTAGATCCCAGAAGTCAGGCTGCAAGAACCTTGGGCTTTTCCAGCAATCTCAAGTTTCCTGCAATGTAAAGTTTATTGAATACACTCATATGACCTTGAGATCTCTATGGCAACAGTTATATTCATCAATAGGAAAGCTTCCCAATCTTTCAATAAGCGGCTGATGGTGAACTCAGAAGATAATCCTTGAATGTTTCTGTTCAGTTCCCAGGGAAGTGTCACAATACCTTCAGTCTGATCCACTCCTTAGTGCCATAGGTTTTTGAAGGGTGTCAGGAATGTTGAACTGCCACCTTAGATCAAGGGATATCTATGAAACACATAAAGCATAGAAGACAGGAGCAGGAGGAGGGCATTTGGCCCTTCGAGCCTGCTCCACCATTCAACCATCAACGATCATGGTTGATTGTCCAGCTCAATAGCCTAATAACCTTTGATCCCAATCACCCCAAGAGCTATACCCAGGGGCCTCTTGAATACATTTAATGTTTTGGCATCAACTACTTCCTGTGGTAATGAATTCCACAGACTCACCACTCTTCGAGTGATGACATGTCTCCCTGTCTCCGTCCCAAATAGTCTACCCTGAATCCTCAGACTGTGGCCCCTGGTTCTGGACTCCCCCACCATCGAGAACATCCTCCCCGCATCTCCAGTCCCATTATAAGATCTGACTGATGTCAGTTCACCATCTGCACATAGCGACAATGTCTACACTTCTCCGTATGGCACCCATCTGAGCAGCCAATTAGCTTCCTAAAGATAAGGTTCAGGTGTTTGGATCACTCCAGCAGAGCTCTGCAATATTCATCACAGAGAGTATCCAATGAACTTGTGCACGAACTATGGGAGAGACTTATATTGAGTGAGGCACAGCCAGAGTGAGTGGGGATAAGCCAGAATTTGGAGCTGATGTCAAAGAGGTGGAACCAAAACAACTGATTGGTGAGTAAGTCCTAATAACTATTTTCAATCTGTTAAAGTAATTCAAAGCTGAATGCTGGGGTAAGGACTAAAAAAAGTACAGAATGGTACTGTTATAATAGAAGTGATTTTTAAGTAAATAAGATTCCAAACTAATGTTTTTTTTAAGGGAGTAACTAGCTTATTCGAGAGAGAGATTATAGCAGGAGATCCATAATAAGCTCCTCCTGCACAATGTGGGAACTGAGGGACATTTCCAGCATCTCTGATGACCACATGTGAAGGAGATGTGCCCAAGTGCAATGTCCAGCTAACCGGATTTTGGAGCTGTGGGTGGACTCATTGTAGAGATGCTGAGTGAGTCGTGGAAAGCATGTTTAGCGAGGTAGCCACACCACAGGTGAAGATTGCACAGGCAGAAAGAGAATGGGCGACCATCAGAAACACTTAAAGACTTAGGAAGATAGTTCATGATTCCCCTGAGGGCAACCCCCTCTCAAACAAATATACCACTTTGGATATTGTTTTGGGGAAGTGAGGGGTGGCCTCTAAGGAGAAAGCAGCAGAAACCAAGTTCACTGCATGGCTCTGATGCTGAGAGAAGTGGGAGGAAAGTGAATGGCAGGGTAATAGTAATAGGGGATTCAATAGTTAGGAGCACAGACAGACACTTCTGTGGCCATAAACATGATGGTACGTTGTCTCCCCGTGCTAGGGACCAGGATGGTCACAGAGCAGCTACAGGGTATTCCGCAGAGGGAAGGTGAAGATACAGTGATGGCTGGCACAGTAGCACAGTGGTTAGCACTGCTGCCTCACAGCTCCAGGGATCCAGGTTCGATTCCCAGCTCCGGTCACTGCCTGTATGGAATTTGCATGTTCTTCCCGTGTCTGTGTGGGTTTCCTCTGGCTGCTCTGGTTTTCTCCCACAGTTCGAAAGACATGTTGGTTAGGTGCTTTGGCCAAGCTAAATTTCCCCTTAGTGTCCCAGGATGCATAGGTTAGAGGGATTAGCCGGGTAAATATGTGGGGTTACAGAGATAGCGCTTGGGTGGGATTATTGTCTGTGCAGACTTGATGGGCTGAATAGCCTCCTTCTGCACCATAGGGATTCAATGATACAGGTAAACTAAGGGAGGGGTCCTGTAAGCTAAGTGCAGGAAGATAGGAGATAAATTAAAATGCAGGACCTCAGGAGTAGTAATGTCAGGATTTCTCCCAGTTCCAGGTCCCAGCGAGAGCAAAAATAAGAGAATAGACCAAATGGCCAGAGAAATGGTGTAACCAGGAGGGGGATTCAGATTCTTGAGGCACTGGGACCAGTTCTGGAGAAGGTGGGAACTGAACAGGCTACACCCAGGTAGAGCTGGCACCAATATCCTTGTGGGGGCTTTTGCTAGTTTTCTTGGGGAATGTGGCAGGGCAGGGGAACCCAGAAGTAGGATCAGATAGGTGAGATTCAGGTCAGGATAATGGAGATGGGACATTAGCTCGTGAGATTGAAGATGTGGTGATGGACTTGGATTAACAGGAGAAGCAAAATTTAATAAATGCCTAGCAAGAGAAATTGATGTGTTTAAACTGTTCATATTTCAACACAAGGAGATTTATAAACAAGGGCAATGAGTTAATGGTACAGATAGACACACAGCTGCGTGATGTCACTGCTAAACCTTGCTTAAGAAATGGCAAAATTGGCAGCTCAATATTCCTGATTATAGAGTCTTTGGTATAACAATAGAATGAGAGGTAAAAAAAGGAGAGGGGAGTAACGCTAATGGTTAAAGAATCAATTCTAGTTGTGGGAAATGATGAGATACTAAACAGATCCTCAAACAAGACTTTATAGGTTGAACTTAGAAATAAAAAAGGGGCAGTCACACAGGCAAAGGGAAGCCAACTGATCATCACAACTACAGCCTGTGAAGGGAAAAAAATGTTATTACACAGTCTTAAAGCGACAATGCCCTTAAAGAGGTAATGCACTTAAAGTGGCAATGCAACTAAGACACCTTAAAAAGGAACAAATGACTATGAAGAAGAAAATTAGAGAAGACCCCAGATAAAAGGCAACTCTTAAAAAGGTCCATAGGCAATAGAGTCTTCAAAGAAGAGGCAAAGAAAGATCTCAAAGAAGCAGCAGCAAAAACCTCAGATTAGAGGCATTGATGATACCCTAAAGGGGGCAAAAGAAGATCTCTGAAGGAGGGCACGAAAAGACATCAGAAGGACAGCAGTGAAAAACCACACAAATAGAGCAATAGGAGAATCACAGATTGGAAATAAGCCAAGCCTTCATCGGAGACAAACCCGACCAATAGTGAAGCCAAAAAGAGTTTTTTGGCTGAAGTTCAGACAAGTGGAAATGAAAATTCCATTTGAAAATACATATGTCCAGTAAGAACATGATGGATTCCCTTTGGAAGAAATGCAGAAATTAAAAGCCTCAAAAGAAACACCAAATTATTGAGCATAAAGAGGAATCAGCAAAAAGAACGAAAGCTCCAGAGAAGACATTCGAACAACGAGATGAGCCAAAGGGCCTGTTTTCATGCTGTAAACCTCTGTGATTCTATAACTCTAAGATAAAATGACTAATAGCAAGCTTGAAAAAAATTACAAAATGAACAAGAAAGATAAATTAAAGAGACAACGTAGAATAAACTGAACTCCATGAAAAACAACTTGAAAATCAGAGTGAATTCAGTGAGGAACAGATTCAGGAGGATAAAAGCTTAAGGAAGAGAGATTTGGTGATGAGAAATGAACTGAAGAGATAAAAATAATGAAATTGACTGTAGAATCAGCAATTGAAACAGAGAGAGAAACTAAGATTATCTGCCACAACAAGATTGCCGAAATTGTCATGTGATTGGCAAAGCGCAAGAACCATCATGATAATATGGTCAATGAAAAAGATGCTGAACTGAAATGCTGGAAAGAGAAGAAACCTCAGTATCAGAGGCAGAGAATTATGCCTTCACATGTGACGGACCGAGATTGTAAAAAAAACTGTCAAGGCATAAGCCTTTGTTGTGTTGTGATGATAATGGGAGGTGTTTGGCAGAGCAAGAATCAATGTGCTCTCACTAACTTCTACAGATACACCAAAGAAAGCATTCTTTCCAGCTGTGTCACAGCTTGGTATTGCTCCAGCTCTGCCCAAGAGCACAAGAAACTACAAAAGGTTGTGAACAAAGTCCAGTCTATCACTCAAATCAGCCTCTCACACATTGACACTGTCTGTACTTTGAACTGCCTCAGTAAAGCATAATTAAGGATCCCACACACCTGGGACATTCTCTCTTCCACCTTCTTCCATCAGGAAAAAAATACAAAAGTCTGAGGTCACATACCAACCGATTCAAGAACAGCTTCTTCCCTGCTGCCATCACTCTTTTGAATGGACCTACCTTATATTAAGTTGATCTTTCTCTGTATCATAGTTATGATCGTAACACTACATTCTGCATTCTCTCCTTTCCTTCTCTATAAATAAGTATGCTTTGTCATTATAGGGTGCAAGAAACAATACTTTTTACAATATACTAATACATGTGACAATAATAAAGCAAATCAAATCAAATGTATGTAGGATAAGAGAGTGGCACTGCCCACAGAGTGATGTACATAGACACATGGTCAGAGATTAGTCTAGAACAGAACTCAGTAAACAGCATGCCTGCATGGACCAGCACCATATGGGACCATATTTGGAACTTGCATTGTTGAAGCCTACCAATAAAAGTGTTTATGTTTAAACACAAGCTTCAAGATCTCATCAACGAACAATCGCCACTGCAACAATAAAGCACCCCATTGAGAAGGTGACATAATAAGGAACTCCGTTAGTGGATCAAGTTACAGCCCCGGAATTATTCTCTCTGAGACTGAGCTCCTGTCATACCCAGGACACACGCAGGGATGGATTGTTCATGACTACGTAAACCACTTGAGGAGTAGAGAGAGACATGGCTGCTGTCAGTTTTACCATCAGGAAGTGTTTTTGAATCTGTAAGCACAGAGGTACCTGATTGATCTGTTATAGACATAACTGTTGTCTTTTGGAAGCAAATTGTAATGAATTGGCTGTGCCAGTGAGGGGTACCTATGATTGCAGCTTCTGCTAATGTGATCCAGGGGAAACATCTTCAGAGTTAAATCACTCTACACAAAATAGAAAAACCCCTCAAAGATTCAATTTGTAATTATCCAATTCATGTCCATGTTTAGTTGGAATTTAGGACAGTGTAACTTAATTGTTGAAGATCACTTGAAGGAGTTGGGGGGGGGGTAAAGTTGAAGTTAAAGTTTATTTATTAGTATCATAAGTAGGCTTACCTTTACAGTGCAATGAAGTTACTGTAAAAAAAAACCCCAGTCATCTGTTTGGTTACACTGAGGGAGAATTTAGCACGGCCAATGCACCTAACCAGCACGCCTTTTATAGAACATAGAACATAGAACATTACAGCACAGAACAGGCCCTTCGGCCTTCGATGTTGTGCCGACCAAAATAAAAAGCAATGCCCCTCCAAACTAAACCATTCCCTTCTCTTCCATATACTTATCAATTAACCTCTTAAACGCCACCAAACTTGGCGCATCTACAACAGCTGCAGGCAGGGCATTCCACTCCCTAATCACTCTTTGAGTAAAGAACCTACCTCTGATATCCGTCCTATAACTCATACCCCTTAATTTAAAGCTGTGTCCCCTCGTGCTAGCTTTCTCCATCCTAGGAAAAAGGCTATCACTGTCCACCCTATCTAAACCTCTAATCATCTTATATGCTTCAATAAGATCCCCTCTTAGCCGCCTCCTTTCTAACGAAAACAACCTCAAATCCTTCAACCTCTCTTCATAGGACCTGCCCTCCATACCAGGCAACATCCTGGTAAACCTCCTCTGTACCCTCTCCAATGCCTCCACATCTTTCTTATAATGTGGCGACCAGAACTGCACACAATACTCCAAGTGCGGCCGCACTAGAGTTTTGTACAGTTGCAACATGATGCTGCGGCTCCTAAATTCAATCCCCCTACCAATAAAAGCTAAGACTCCATATGCCTTCTTAACAACTTTATCCACTTGACTGCCACTTGGACTACGGGAGGAAACCAGAGCATCCGGAGGAAACCCGTGCAGACACGGGGAGAATGTGCAGACACTGCACAGATAAGTGACCCGAGCCTGGTGCTCTGAAGCAGCAGTGCGTACCACTATGCCACCATGCTACCCCATGTGCCAAATCATTCTGTGATTTCTGGTGATTGTACCTTTAAGGACAACACACCAGTGTATGGGTCATCTGGCCGTGATGATCAACTGGGACTCAGAATAAGAAATCACCCTGGGGGGTGGGGGTGGATTGGGGTGGGAGTGACGATGGGGGTGGTGGGGGTGTCAGGGAGACATGGGGGGGAGCTCAGAGCAGCACTGAGACTGCTGTTTTCTTATGAATAAATCCTCCTTTGTATTCATAAATGAGGTCTGTGAGAGTGCATCATTACGTGTCCCCGCTGTGAGATTCGCTATGCTTCCTCACACATGCATATGTAAAGATCTAAACAATGCAAGGAATTTTCACACACTCAGCATGAGGCCAACTGGCCTGGCCCCCAAACAGAAATTTCTTTCATTTCTGCATCCCCCACCCAGCCAAAGACTGGAAGATTCTACCTCAAGTAACTTCAGGAATGGTATCCGAGGTTTCATCTGCACGGGGTGCGATGGCTCTTTGGGTGGAGTAAGATGAAAATCTGAGACGGATTTATGGAAGAGTTAGTTGTTGCAGTGGGAGTCTCAATAAACTAATGTGCGCCAGCCACCCAAATTTATCTTCTGACGCACCCGGATTGCGACTGAAAAATTATATTGCCAATTTAAGACTTTAATAAATGACCTGAGGTTTCCCCGGTCGCTTTAGACTTCTAGCAGATGGAATCGTTTGAAATCTGCTGTCACAACAATGGGACGTGTACAGTGAGCTGCACAGAGCAACATTTATAGAAAATCACTGGAGTTTCTGTAGTTAGCTGCAAAAATAGTAACACAATCATTACAATACTAAATACTCTCAGCCTCCAGGTAAACACATTTCACAAGGTTAGATAATTAAACCCAGTTTGAATTTATCTATCAGCACACGATGCCGGCATACTGATGAATAAAAAAACTAATGAATTAACTCCATGACTAATTTGGTATTGTTCTGTTGGTATAGTGCTAAGTATCACACTGTTCATGATTTGAAATCTAAACCTTTTGCAGCCTCATGGCTCTCCATATAACCATTTTGGAATGAACACTTCCTGTTTTCATATATTAAGTAACCCCCAAGAGAAAATTGCAAATTGTGCTAATGAAGCATACGAAACAGGTTAAAATCTCAAGGTGACATGTGGGAAACACTCACTTGCATAGCAAAAAATACCAGGAGAAGCAAAAGGTTGTCAGCGATGTGCTTGATTTGATTTGATTTATTATTTTTGCGTGTGTTTCTTACACACTATGCAGACAAAGCATACCATTCATAGAGAAGGAAAGGAGAGAGTGCAGAACGTAATGTCGTAGCCATAGCTAGGATGCAGATAAAGATCAACTTAATATGAGGTAAGTCCATTCAAGAGTCGACAGCAGCAGGAAAGAAGTTGTTCTCGAATTGGTCGGTACGTGACCTCAGACTTTTGTATTTTTTCCCAAAGGAAAAAGGTGGAAGAGAGAATGTCCGGGGTGTCTGTGGGATCCTTAATTACACCGGCTGCTTTGCCGAGGCAGCAGAAAGTATAGACAGAGTCAATGGATGGGAGGCTGGTTTGTGTGATGGATTGAGCTACATTCATGATCCTTGGGTAGTTTTTTTGCCGTCTTGGTCAGAGCAGGAGCCCAGACCAAGCTGTGATACAACCAGAAAGAATGCTTTCTATGGGGCATCTGTAAAAGTTGGTGAGAGTCAAAGCTGACATGCCAAATTATCTTTAAGAAGGTGAGATGGGGACTCGGGAGCTGAAAGTGTGGAATCTCAGTAGCTGAGAAAGTGGCAAGGTGACATGGTTGTTAGCACTGTTGCTTCATTAGTGACAGGTCAGTAACTGTTTGTGTGGGGTCTGTACATCCTCCCTGAGTGGTCTTCCTCTGGGTGCTCAGGTTTCCTCTCACAGTTCAAAGATGTGCAGATTAGGTGGATTGATTGTGATAAATGAGTGGGGTTATGGGGATTGCGGAGGAGACTCGATGAGCCAAATGGCCTCTTCTGCACTGTTGGGATTCTGTGATTCTATGATAGAGTGGACAAAGAGTTGGGAATCAGGGATTCAGAATAGGTCAGGTGTAAACTGATTGAGGTTATAAGACTGAGAGGGTAATAGAGAGACAAACAGAAAAATTTGGAATAGGCAAAGGCCATTCAGCCCTTCAAGCCTACTCCACCGTTCAATAAGATCAGAGCTGATTTGTGTCTTCGACTCTACATTCTCAACTACCCCTGGTAACCTTTAACTTCCTTGTTAGTCAAGAATCTGTATCACTGCCTTAAAAATATTCAATGGACCTGCCTCCAGTGCTCCATCCATCCACTGTCGCCCTCCATCTAATTAGTGTGATTAAGACTGTCCCAACATCATGGGTGTATGCTGAGGGAATTAGCACACTCCAGAATCTCTGAGTTGGTGAACTCACCGTGCCAATGGTACTATATAAATGCAAGTTCTTTTTTTATTAGTTCTTGTAATTGGCATTGTTCATTTGCCCTTATCTCTATCTTCACTGATTCATTTCTTCTCCCTGACTTCCAGTGTGATTAAATAAACCTGACTGAGGCTGGGTCTGAAGTGAGGCAGGCCAGAAAGACAGAAGGTGGCGAGTAAATAGGAAACAGTGGTGGGGCCATATCCATCTTTAGAATTCATCTGTCAACTCTCAGTAAAAAATATACGTTGTTTCTTGCTTTCCTTGGTATTTTTATCTTTAACAATTGGCTTTTCACATCAGGGTGAATGTTTCAGCAGAGACACTGCAATAAAACCTACAAATGTGTTGGCAGGATCATCTGAAACTTTGGGAATTTCCTCTGGGAACCGTCCAAGATTTTCCAGCAGTTTCTAGGAATTAAAGATAAGTGCCTGAACATTGTAGCTAGCTCACCCCTCCACCAGGAGGACAAATTCAGAGAGATATTTAGAAAATTGCATTTCTAAAAAAAAATTTCTTTGACTGCCTTTGTTTGTTAGTTTGGAAAATATCGGACATGGGGAAACTGAGGCTATTCGACCAAGCGTTAAGAATCGTCCAAAGAATCTGTTCGCCTTCCAGTTGATCATGGGAGGGTAATGCATAGTGAGAATGAGCATCTCATTTTCTGGTTATTCACAGGATGAGGGTCATTTTGGCTAAGACATCATTGCTGCCCTTCCCTGATTTCCCTTATAAAGGTGGTGCCATCTGTAACTATCGCTGTGCTGTGCAGATACATGGATTTGGGCCTGTGTCTGTGGGAGTTTGCACGTTCTCCCCGTGCTTGCATGAGTTTTCTCCAGTTTCCTCCCACATCCCAAAGATGCGCTCTTAGGTTGATTGGCAGAACAAATTCTCTCTAAATTGTCTCAAATTTGGTTTCAATGCATAGATCTATAAACATAGACAAGGATCATGGGTAGAAGTGGGAACATCGACGTGGTGTAGCTTGTTGGGCCAAAGGGCCTGTTTCCCGTGCTGTTTTGTTCTTTGTTTTTTGTTCACTGCAGTCTGCACATTGTCAGTACATCCACAGTGCTGTTAAGAAGGGAGATAGACCATGAGACTGAGGAGCAGAAGGCCACTGTATTGCGCTATCATCCAATGAGATCCTAACTGAGCTGATATGCTAATCCTCAACTCCACTTTCCCACCTTATCTCCATAACCCTCAATTCCCTTACTGATTAAAAATCTGTTTATCTCACCCTTGAACAGAGTTAACCACCCAACCTCCACAGCCCTCTGCAGGAAAGAATTCCCCCCTGAGAGAAAAGAATTTTTGCTTATCTCTGTCTTCATTGGGTGACTCCTTACTTTGAGATTCTGCTCTCTGCCCCTAGACTCTTCCACACGGGGAAATAACCTCTCAGCATCGACCCTGTCAAACTCTCAAGATTCTGATTTATCTCCAGAAGTTCGCCCCTTGTTCTTCTAAACTCCAGTGAGCACAGGCCCAACTTACTCAGCCTCCCCCATAAGAAAATCCCTCTGTATCCAGGATCAATCCACTGAGCCTCCTCTAGACTGCCTCCGATTTCAGTGTATCTTTCCTCAGATAAGGGGACCAAAACTGTTCACAGTATTCCAGATGTGGTCTAACTGGTGCCTTGCACAGTTTTAGAAAGATTAGGAAAATTTTGACAAAAGAGCACCTGGACTCAAAATGTCAGCTCTTTTCTCTCCTTATAGATACTGCCAGACCTGTTGAGATTTTCCAGCGTTTTCTGTTTTGGTTTCAGATTCCAGCATCTGCAGTAATTTGCTTTTATTTAGAAAGACTTCCCTATTTTTATATTCCAGTCCCTTTGAAATAAAGGCCAACATTCCATTTTCTTTCCCTATTACCTGCTGAATTGGTACACTAATGTAATTTATGTAGAAGGACCTGCAAATGCCTCTGCGCTGGAACACTCTGTAATCTTTCTCCATTTATGTAATATTCAGCTCCTAACAAAATTCATAATTTCAATTGTCCTTCATTATATTCCACCTGCCAAGTTTCTGCACATTCCACTAACCTGTCCCTCTGTAGACTCTTTGTGTCATTCTCACCACTTGCCTACCCACCTACTGGGGGCAATTCTTCCAAAAGGGAGTTGCAAGTATGGGGACAGTAGTGTTCATTTAGTCTGTGTGTTTCTGTGACAGGCTTTATTCAACTGATCTTAACATGTCCGCCTCCAGAGGCAGAAACATGGCATGGTCACAGGAAACCTCAGGTGTCAGCCCGACTGATTACATTTTTAGGCTATCTAAGCAGAAACCCCAAAATATATTATAAAGCCCAACTAGACCTCAACTGTATTATTTTTATTTTGGCATTAGTGTCGGGATAAGATTTTTCACTCCAGGTGTAATTCTAACGACCCACTAGGAAGCTTTTATCAAAACAAATTTTATTTAACAACATAGTTTAACTATAACAAATTAATTAGCTTAACTTTCACTGATTAAAATATTTAAACATGACAAGATACAATTCTTAACTGCTATCCCTGTTAGTTCCAATTTATGTAATATTCTGTTATAGACTTAAACTCCTCTTCAAAAGCAATTAGCCTCACACACACTTGTAGCAATACTAATTCCTCATCTCCACTGACAAAGCTATGAATTTTTGATTTCTAATTGGCTACTTATTTCATCACATGCTGTACTACTTTTAAATGTTATCTAGCCAAGTCACCCACCTGAGTTAATCTCTCTATAAAGTTTGATACATAGTCCAACATTGTAGTCTCAGAACACTGACTCACCAATTTCTCCTTGATCCGTTTAAATGGTTCTCTTAATTCATGACCAAAAATCAATTTGAATGGATCATATTTAGTTGATTCATTGGGCATATCCCTAATTGCAAAATGTATAAATAGAATTCCTTTATACCAATCTTTGGGCTAATCCTGACTCTTAGCCTTTAATATTATCTTCAAAGTTTGATGCAAACATTCAAACATCTTTGATTCTGGATGGTATGCAATTAATTTAAATTGATTTACTCCTAATCCATCCATAACTTCCCTGAATAACTTCAATGAAAAATTTGATCCTTAATTTGAGTGGATTCCTATGGGCAGTCCACTTCACCACTCTTCATTGGACTCTCCGACCTCACCTTATGTAATGGAATACTATTCTTCTCACTCTGATTTTCACATATTACCATCATCTCTGGCAATACTCCTTCCAAACTCTTCCTCTCTCACCATTAAAGACTACTTGTCCCCGTATCCCTTAAAATTTGAACTTCTTTACCTACTACTCCAGGTACACATGAGTAAACTTTACCTACACAGATCAGTTCTTTGAAGAGATCTGGCACTTGTTTATCAATCAATCTCTGACCAGGCTGTACATTCTTTTCTATCTCTTTAGCTTCAGCTAGGATTTCCTTTAGCACTTTCACAAGCTCCATTGGCTTATTATATCTGAACACATATATCTTCCCAGTGCTTTCCTTAAACCACTAACCCTATTCCTTTGGCCCTGATTTTACCAGTATTCCTGTCCTGAAATTGGGGTGGGTAAAGCGCTTAGAATGGCATTCTCTGATAGCCTCAGGTACAATCTCCTGAGCCTTGTTCAGGTGTGCCAATAAAATTCTGGCCTTTAGCATTCAACTTAATTACAATGAAAATATCTGAGGATTTTTATTTCTCTTCCTCCTTCATATCTTTCCTTTTTAACCTGAAACACACGATCTTCACTATCTCCAATGAGATATCTTCTACTTTTATCACCTGACCATCTCACTTTTCCCTAGTTTCTATCCCTCACAAATTGAAATTGGTGTCAAAAGCCAAATCTTGATTCACAAAACAACAGAAAATCATTTCCCCTCTCCTGTTACATCTGCTGTTTTACACGTCTGCAATTTTAACATTTCAAGTTCAATATTTTTCCAGTTAGGATCAAGGAATCCCTACAGTGCATAGGAGACCATTCAGCCCATCGAGTCTGCATTGATAACAATCCCACTCAGGCCCTGTCCCTGTAATCTTATATGTTTCTCCCGCTAATCCCCCTGACACTAAGGGGCAATTTAGAATGGCCAATCCACCTGACCCGTGCAACTTTGGAGTGTGGGAAGAAATCGGAGCACCTGGAGGAAACCCATGCAGATACAGGGAGAACGTGCAGACTGCACGCAGTGACCCAAGGCCAGAATTGAATCTGGGTCCCTGGCTGTGTGAGGCAGCAGTACTAACCACTGTGCCACCATACCACCCAGTTCCTGAAGTCGGATGCTCCTTTTTCTCCTTGTTCTGTTAGAGTTCTTCTTTCTTTGTATCTTTTCTCTGCTTCTAATCACAATTCAAATGGTTTCATTTACTTTTCCTGTTCAAACTGTTTTAATTCTTTTGCTCTCGGTTCTGCAGCAACGGCTTCTCTCTTCTTTTGCCTCTAGTTTGAGCTGTTTTATTTGGAATTGAGTTTGAGCCAGTTCCAAGACATCTGATTATGCTTCAGGCAATTTTAAAATGCTGAGTTGCCACTACAATTATTTCCGTCTTCCTCATTCCTTCAGGTTAAAATCAACTCCAGCCGATCCATCAATTCCAAAAGCTTTGTTTTCGCCACTTGGGCTAAGAAGGTTAAATCCTGAGGAAATATTGATAGACTGGACTTGCATTCCCTTGAGTATGGCAGTTGAGGGTTAATCAAATCAAAATAGGGGTGGCATGGTGGCATAGTGGTTAGCTCTGCTACCTCACAGCACCAAGGACCAGGTCACTGTCTGTGCGGAGTCTGCACATTCTCCCCATGCCTGCGTGGGTTCCCTCTGGGTGCTTCTGTTTTCTCCCACACTCCAAAGATATGCAGGTTAGGTGAATTGGCCATGCTAAATTCTCCCTCGTCGACCCAAATGGTGCTGTAGTTTGGCAACTTCATTGCACTGTTAATGTCAGCCTACTTATGACTAATAACTAAACTACCTTTAAATAATAAAGGTTTTAGTGGGGCAGAGAGAGAAAAAGATTCTCAAGAAAGAAAGCAGACAAAAATAGAAGCACTGTAAATTATGTTTTCTTCACAGCTTTTTTGCCTCTTCCTCTGTAACTTCCCCATTTTGCTTTTACCCTACAGTTCCCTCACGATGGGTTGCATTCTCAATCAGAATGCTGTTGGTCCAGGTTCCACTCCAGGAACATGGGGTGCGGGGTTGGGGGGGGGGGGGGGGGGGCGGTGTGTGCAAGACTAGCAGGAGATAACCCTAAATGTTAAACCAAGCCTGTGCCTGTGCTTTGCCATAAATGCAGAGAACATCACATGCAGCATTACAAAGAAGACCAGGAAACTTGCCAATATTTATCCTTTTAACTGCATCAATAGATAACTCAATTTGTCTGTTGTATATTGCAGAATGCACATTTATTGCTGTATTTGTCTATATTATTACACTCATGAAAACAGAAATTTCTCAGCTGTTCCTTCAGTCCAAGGCGGGTCAAAATTCTGGAACTCCCTCTCTGTGACAACAATGTGACTTTTAGAAATGTCTTTTTTAGAAATGTGACTTTTTAGAAACCATGTTTCTCTGCAGTTTTTTAAAGCAGGCCTGACCTTTCTGCTTTTGGTGCCGTGCCAAATTGAAGCAATGTTTATTTTTAATCTGAGCCTGATGCAGTGTCCTGGAGATTTATGGCCTTTTTGGAATTGTTGGGTGGTGGAGCCTGATTGACAGGTCAGGTGGTTAGTTTTGTTTTACAGGAAAGATCCAATGGTTTTGATTTCAGTTTGGAATGCACACTGAATGTAATGTTCTCTGTCTCTTTCACTGGAGTGAAAACTCAGCTGTCTGTGAGGTGCAGTTAGAAGCTTGAGGTAAGCAGTATCCCTGCATATCTCAAGGCATACTGTAAGTTCCAGGGCTGGGAACAGAACAAAGAACAAAACAGCAGTGGAAACAGGCCCTTCAGCCCAACAAGCCCGCTCTGCCACCTCGATGTTCCCACTCGCCAGAGGCCTCAGCCTTTTCAATCCAACCTCCAAAGAAGTAAACCACAGCAAGGACTTGGAAAGCTGCAACATCCAGTATCACGTGAGCATACTTGCTTTCTGTGCTAAGCTCAGAGAGGGGTACATGGTTGTAGGGATTGTTTGATTTGAAACAATATATTTAACTCTTAAGGTTTATAAAATATCATGGTTTTTTAATTGTAATTGGTAAAAGTTAGGATAATTTTATTATTATATATTAATTGTATTCTTAAATAAACTTTATTTGATAAAGGTCGGCACAGTAGCACAGTGATTATCACTGCTGATTCACAGCTCCAGATTCGTAGGTTTGATCCTGGCTCAGGTCACTGTCTGTGTGGAGTTT